>OY992896.1:10457800-10540300 GCA_963921405.1 Cepaea hortensis
TATTCAATGGGCAAGACAGCATTTACCTGCAAAGCATTGTGGAACATAATGAGCATGGCCAGGCACGTAGAGCACCTTGGTCATCCACTGCACCTGTATTCATCTCCAGTCGTCTTATCTTGCCACTGGACTCTGATGGACTCAGGCGAGAGAGTGAGGTCGACGAATTGTGCAACTCTTCCTCACTTTAATCCAATTCATCGCGCAAGTCATTCTTTGTCCAACTTCAAATATCGTCAGATCACAGGCTTCCTAAACAAATTTTTTACGGCGAGCTGCGTTGTGGTAAACGCTCCCAAGTCTGCCAGAGGAAACACTTTAAAGACACTCTGAAAATCTCACTGAAAGCTTTTGGAATTTATCTTGACACCTGGGAGACTACTGCTAAAGACCGTAATTCATGGCGTACATCATTACATAAGGGTGCAGTCACTTGTGAGGCAACCAGGACTGCAAGAGTTGTGAAGAAAAGGCTGGACAGAAAAACCACTGCAGGAAATCCTCCTCCTGGAATGTCAAGCATTCTTTGCCCACATTGTCAAAGAACATTTTGAGCCAAAATAGGCCTTATCAGCCATCTTAGAACTCATGGCTCCATACTTTCAATCCCACTGGATGAAATGAAGGGTCATCATCATTCTTGATGGACAAATAACATGTGTTTATGCATGTGTGTATGCCTGCCTCATAACATGGTAATATACATTGTTTATGTTTACAACATTCATTTAACAATGGTTTCTGTTCCTTTATGAATGAAACATGCACAATAGATAATTGATGAATGAAAGATGAGTGATTGGAAGGGTTGAATGTAAGACGGGCCTGCGTGCCCAATTTGTGACCCGTTGAAAATAAAGTTCATTCGTTCGTTCATTCTCTGTCTCTAATTCTCTTCTCCGTGTGTTTATGGACCTGCCACCGTTTCATTCATGCTGTGGGTTCCAGACAAGGGAATGTCTAGTTGTGCTATCCACAGGTTTTCTCCTTGTGTGTCCAGCCCTTGAAGATGAGGACGGAGCATGTATGGGAATGTCCTGAGTGCAGTGATGTCGGTTCTTGACTCAACTCCAGCGCCAGCATCTTTTCTTTGCCTCTTGAATCACTGGAATTTCTTTTGTTTAGTTAGTCACCGATCAACATAACGGTACAGGGTAACCCACAAATGCTCTATTCTACTCTCTATCAGTCCCACCTTGGTGATTGTGTCCTACTATCTAAATGCCACTATTCTGCATGGGCATTAGTAATGAATTATTGTAGTTTATTAATTATCTAGTTGTTCTCATTGTTTCTAATTCTTTTAGCAGTATTAATTTAACATTGTTGTTAGATATTCTAGGCTTGGTGCTAAATTAAATTTTTTTTTTCAGTGCTGTCGACAAACTTGCCATGGTTCAGCTGCATCTGACACGATGTGAAGTGGATGATGCAATCACGGAACTGCAATCGATTAATAAATCGTCTCTGATCAGTTTGTGCTCCACCCACCCAGAAATCATACATGACAACCTGGCAAGTTTCAAGCCGCTAGCACAACTGATGAGGCAGCATGCGTCTGGCATCCTGCTGGAGGTGCTGGTGGAAATGCTGGACAACAATGCCATCTCGCTAGCCTCTCTTTTGACTTTACTCAAGGTGAGCCATTAAAGCATCATCAGTTTCTGTGTACCTTGCTGTCTTGCAGATGATAGTTTGTTACATTGTGCTTCAAGAATAGCACAATACCTGGGCTGAATTGTAGAGACCATATGTTGCCCCTGCAGCATGATCCCTCTCTCGATCCATTTAGTTTACTCTAGAGGAAAGGAAACACCAATACATCTGGAACAAGACAAGCTGCAGAAACTGCCGGATCAGCAAAGCAATGCACTAACTGCTTGTCGGAGCTTTGATCCTAGACCAGTTGCCAACCAAGGCTTAGGGCCTGGTCTGCTCTGCCACCACATTTTGTCTTTAGGTTGCATTTCCTGGCACCAAGATAAGACTTGTACCATCCCAATTGCGCCCTTCTATCCAAAACTGTTGGCACAGTGTGTGCCATGAAAGAGAATGCGTGTTCTCGACCAGGGCAGGTGACATAAACTGGAGCGAGCTGTAATTATTGATATTGCTCGCCACCTGTAGTTTGGCTGCTCATTGAATCAATCACGCTCAGTACAGGCTCTCTGTTATGTATAATCTTGTTGTTGAAAGCTGTCATGGCGGCGCTCGTATACATGCATGTTTCCATGTGCATCAAGAATGTTCTATAGGCGCCGGCACTGTAAAGGTGACGACAGCTACTACTTTAAGTCAACACAACCCAACTCAATGATTCAACCGAACACAGTTCAAATTCACATCTGCTTTTGACTCTAGGCGTTTAATCACATATACTACTATTTACGCCACAAACGATGCCTAGAGTCCACAATGACTTCACAATAATGATCACATAACCTAACCACAGATGTAACGGTACAGGTGCTGGCCATGCTACGAAGTTAAGAACCACGTCCAACCCGACAGTCGTTCAAAACCCAACTGACTAGAGGTAATTTTTGTCTGGTACAAAACGTCCTTCACCCTTTCCACGCTTTATGTGGTAGGTCACTTCGCACGGTCTCATGTAGACCGCGCTTGTTGTTAACTCATGCCATGATCAAATCTGTATAAGCTGATCCTTGGCAGTGTGGGGTGTCATGTTTGGTAAGCACCGCCTAAAATTTGGCGCTAACAGAAAGCAGGTAGTAGCGTCTACTGTCATACAGTAGCTCAGTCATACCTGACTAAGACCTGACATCCCAACATTCGGTGCTTACAGAAAGCAGGTAGTACCGTCTACTCTCATACGGTAGCTCAGTCATATCTTACTAAGACCCAACATCCAGCGCTTACAGAAAGCAGGTAGTAGCGTCTACTGTCATACAGTAGCTCAGTCATATCTGACTAAGACCTGACACTTGTTTCTGTGTACACTGCTTTCATGTCAGGAGCCATGTGGCATAATTGTTAACGCATTTGCCTTACCAATTCATAGGTCTAGGTTCAGCCCCCGGCAGTGGCTTCATTATGTCTTTACCTTATCAGCAATCCAGCTGTATACAACTTACCACCATCATCAGGTGACTTGTAGAGTGGCATGGCAGTCATGTCTCTCCTCAGATTCAGGTCCTGGATCAATTCTGTTGATGATATTTCTCCATGCCACTGTCTTATACTTGAAGCATCATCTCTCTCTGCTTGTCTCTGCCTCTTGTACCGCTCACATTTCCAGTCATCGTGATCATCTCCAATGCCTCTCTTCTCATTATATGAAAAAAGGGAGGTCAACAAGGCCGAAAGGATACGAACGCGCATTCGTAAACATCCGGTGTGCTGATGCTGAGGTAGCGGGTTCAACCCCTACACCAGTTAGTTGAACTAAAATGTTGACTTCTCATCCTTGACTTGGGGATGTAAATTACAAGTACCTCTGAAGTTGGAGTGGGTTCGCCTGATGGCAAGGGACACTGGTAATAGGGAATGCTAATCCACACACAAAATTCAGTCCAGTGCTGCTCAAAGTAGCATGTGTGGACTACGCTTGAGTTCAAAGTGAGCGAGCGCATAATAAAAAACAATTATATGTCAGGATTGTGAATTTAACCTGGAATATCAGGATTGTGAATTTAACCTGGTATGTCAGGATTGTGAATTTAACCTGGTATGTCAGGGTTGTGAATTTAACCTGGTATATCAGGATTTTGAATTTAACCTGGAATATCAGGATTGTGAATTTAACCTGGTATGTCAGGATTGTGAATTTAACCTGGTATATCAGGATTGTGAATTTAACCTCGTATGTCAGGATTGTGAAATTAACCTGGTATATCAGGATTGTGAATTTAACCTGGTATATCAGGATTGTTAATTTAACCTGGTATGTCAGGATTGTGAATTTAACGTGGTATGCAGGATTGTGACTTTAACCTGTTATGTCAGGATTGTGAATTTAACCTGGTATGTCAGGATTGTGAATTTAACCTGTATGTCAGGATTGTGAATTTAACCTGGTATGTCAGGATTGTGAATTTAACCTGGTATGTCAGGAATGTGAATTTAACCTGGTATGTCAGGATTGTGAATTTAACCTGGTATGTCAGGATTGTGAATTTAACTTGGAATGTCAGGATTGTGAATTTAACCTGGTATATCAGGATTGTGAATTTAACCTGGTATGTCAGGATTGTGAATTTAACCTGGTATGTCAGGATTGTGAATTTAACCTGGTATGTTAGGATTGTGAATTTAACCTGGTATTTCAGGATTGTGAATTTAACCTGGTATGCAGGATTGTGAATTTAACCTGTTATGTCAGGATTGTGAATTTAACCTGGTATGTCAGGATTGTGAATTTAACCTAGTATGTCAGGATTGTGAATTTAACCTGGTATGTCAGGATTGTGAATTTAACCTGGTATGTCAGGATTGTGAAATTAACCTGGTATGTCAGGATTGTGAAATTAACCTGGTATGTCAGGATTGTGAAATTAACCTGGTATGTCGGGATTGTGAAATTAACCCAGTACAGGACTGTGAAATTAACCCGGTACAGGACTGTGAAATTAACCCGGTACAGGATTATGAAATTAACCTGGTATGTCAGGATTGTGAATTTAACCTGGTATATCAGGATTGTGAAATTAACCCAGCATGTTGGGATTGTGAAATTAACCAGGTACAGGATTGTGAATTTAACCCGGTACAGGACTGTGAAATTAACCCGGTACAGGACTGTGAAATTAACCTGGTATGTCAGGATTGTGAGTTTAACCTGGTATATCAGGATTGTGAATTTAACCCAGCATGTTGGGATTGTGAAATTAACCCGGTACAGGATTATGCAATTAACCCGGTACAGGATTGTGAAATTAATCTGATATGTCAGGATTGTGAAATTAACCTGGTATGTCAGGATTGTGAATTTAACCTGGTATGTCAGGATTGGGAAATTAACCTGATATGTCAGGATTGTGAATTTAACCTGGTATGTCAGGATTGTGAAATTAACCTGGTATGTCAGGATTGTGAAATTAGCCAGGAATGTCGAAATTGTGAAATTAACCCAGTACAAGATTGTGAAATTAACCTGGTATGTCAGGATTGTGAAATTAACCTGATATGTCAGGATTGTGAATTTAACCTGGTATGTCAGGATTGTGAAATTAACCTGGTATGTCAGGATTGTGAAATTAACCCAGTATGTTGATATTGTGAAATATGGCGTCTGTTGCTTAGGAGTAATGAATGCAGTTTCACAGTCCTGTTGTATCTGGTTCAAAGTCTGCTACATTTGATTTAGAAGCAGACCACTTTGCATTTATTTCATAATGATATGAACGTACAGGACAGCAATGGCAAACTTTAAATATTAAAATTGGCTAGAAAATACCGTCAGCTAAACAGTACTGGGGTTGATTGCGACGTCCTGTACATGGACGTGCAACAGCCATCTTACCCAAGTCAGTTTAATGTATACAGTCAGCATTTTGTCAGTGTTTTGTTTCTAAATGTTTCTCACAGAGTCAGTCGGATCTTCCATTTAACAATCACATCAGAGAGTCTTTGGAGCTCATACTGAGTGGTAAGTGAATTTCTTCTTTTCACTGGAACTCATACTGGGTGGTAAGTGAATTTATTCTTTTTACTGGAACTCATGCTGAAGAATAAGTGAATTTGTTCTTTTTACTGGAACTCATACTGAGTGGTAAGTGAATTTCTTTTTTTTCCTTCTGGAATTCATGCTGAAGGATAAGTGAATTTCTTCTTTTTACTGGAGCTCATACTGAGTGGTAAGGAATTTCTTCTTTTCATTGGAACTCATACTAAGTGGTAAGTGAATTAATACAAAGTTGTAAGTGATTTCTGTCTAATATAATTTAATGGAATTAATATAAAGTTGTGATTCTGTTTCTTCTAATATTTTCATTCTATTGTAAAACCCTTGATCATTCTAAATAAACATAAAAGATTAAAAATAAAAAAATTGGGATTGCCTCTGTCATTAGTTTGTGAGAAATAAATGTCTGATGGTATTCAGTGTGTTCTGTATATTTGTAAAAGCAATATATTTGGTTATATTGATAACTTTAGTTAGTTAGTTAGTCTTTCCTCTTCAGCCTAAGGCGGCGCATAGGGCAGAAGTCATGATTCTCCATGTCCGGCGGTTCGCTGCTACCTGTTGTAGATCGTGGATGTTTACTTGGCCGTTGAATGAACCTTCTCTGATGATGGTTCTACGCAGGGTCTCTCTTGGTATTCTCCGTTTTCTTTTCCTTACTGGTGACCATAAGAGGGCTTGGTTAGGAAGTCTTGTCTTGTCCATTCTGAGTACATGGCCGATGTAGTTCCAACGGCGTTTTCTTATAAAATTAGATACAATATCTTGCTTAGTCTCTTGTCTTATTTGCGTATTGGTATTGATAACTTACAGTAACTATAAGTCTTTGGTATATAGTTGAGTGTTTACTTGTTTTTTTTTTTTTACTTAGATGTGATTACATACATTAGTTACTATTATAGTAACATTTATAGTTTGAGCTAGTGATTAATATATTTATAACTTGTTAAGTATTATTTCAGTGGGGTATTGGAACATGGTGAGGCCAATGTTTTTGGGACCCTTTGGGATCGTGTGTGTAGTGCAGGGGATGGGATGGATCATCACGGCCTAGGAAGAGTGCTGCTGCAGAGAGTGGCAGGGGGATCTGGCTGGGGCTCAGACAGAAGGCCAGACAAACACATAATTAGACTGCTACTGGTAAAATTAGTATTGGTACTTTTCACAGGCTGTTGAAGATAAGCAGGGAGCACTTATGGGAATGTTCCGAGTGTTGTGGTGTCAATTCTTAACTCAACTCAACTCATCATTATCATAACCATGCCAGAACCAGATCCTTTACCTTCACAAAACATCACTCACATCATGGCACCTTCACAGAACATCATTCACATCATGGCACCTTCACAGAACATCGCTCACATCATGGCACCTTCACAAAACATCACTCACATCATGGCACCTTCACAGAACATCACTCACATCGTGGCACCTTCACAGAACATCATTCACATCATGGCACCTTCACAGAACATCGCTCACATCATGGCACCTTCACAAAACATCACTCACATCATGGCACCTTCACAGAACATCACTCACATCGTGGCACCTTCACAGAACATCATTCACATCATGGCACCTTCACAGAACATCGCTCACATCATGGCACCTTCACAAAACATCACTCACATCATGGCACCTTCACAAAACATCACTCACATCATGGCACCTTTGCAGAACATCGCTCACATCATGGCACCTTCACAAAACAACAATCACATCATGGCACCTTCACAGAACATCACTCACATCATGGCACCTTCACAGAACATCACTCACATCATGGCACCTTCACAGAACATCACTCACATCATGGCACCTTCACAAAACATCACTCACATCATGGCACCTTCACAAAACATCACTCACATCATGGCACCTTCGCAGAACATCGCTCACATCATGGCACCTTCACAAAACATCAATCACATCATGGCACCTTCACAGAACATCACTCACATCATGGCACCTTCACAGAACATCACTCACATCATGGCACCTTCACAGAACATCACTCACATCATGGCACCTTCACAAAACATCACTCACATCATGGCACCTTCACAGAACATCACTCACATCATGGCACCTTCACAGAACATCACTCACATCATGGCACCTTCACAAAACATCAATCACATCATGGCACCTTCACAGAACATCACTCACATCATGGCACCTTCACAGAACATCACTCACATCATGGCACCTTCACAAAACATCACTCACATCATGGCACCTTCACAAAACATCACTCACATCATGGCACCTTCGCAGAACATCACTCACATCATGGCACCTTCACAAAACATCACTCACATCATGGCACCTTCACAAAACATCACTCACATCATGGCACCTTTGCAGAACATCGCTCACATCATGGCACCTTCACAAAACATCAATCACATCATGGCACCTTCACAGAACATCACTCACATCATGGCACCTTCACAGAACATCACTCACATCATGGCACCTTCACAGAACATCACTCACATCATGGCACCTTCACAGAACATCACTCACATCATGGCACCTTCACAAAACATCACTCACATCATGGCACCTTCACAAAACATCACTCACATCATGGCACCTTCACAAAACATCACTCACATCATGGCACCTTTGCAGAACATCGCTCACATCATGGCACCTTCACAGAACATCAATCACATCATGGCACCTTCACAGAACATCACTCACATCATGGCACCTTCACAGAGCATCACTCACATCATGGCACCTTCACAGAACATCACTCACATCATGGCACCTTCACAGAGCATCACTCACACCATGACTCGTCCGAAAGACTCTTGTTATTTCTCCTGCCTCTTGCATGTTCATGTCCAGTGTGTCTTTGATATACTCTTGTGTTATATATTATTGCAGCCAGAGTGCCATTCTCTGTTTGTTATTTTTCAGATGAGAAAAGAGCTCTTCTGTTTGAGGAAACTGCAGTAAGTATTTACCTAAAAGTTACTAAATTGTACACAGAGCATTTTAACTCTTTATATATGGCTTTCTACATAAAGTGGCACATAACATAAAGTGGCACAAACTTAAAATTAGAAACTACAGAAGCCATTCGTGTGGCTTATATAGGTTTAAAGTATTCTGTGCTTTTTCTAAATAAATAGAAATATTAATGTCCCTCATCTCATCTCATCATGTTCCTCTTGTACCTTGTGGTGTCGAGGTAAAGTATAAACAGCAGGAGAGTGCCCGCTTATGGGCTTCATGTATCGATATTCCCATGGACTCTGCTATTCCCTCTGTCCATCGTTTACGTGGCCGGCCTCTTTCTCTGTTTCCATCTGGTCTGTATATCATTGCTTGTTGTGGCATGCTGTTGACTGGTAACCTACTTGCATGGCCAAACCACTTTACTTGCTGCTTTCTGATAAAATCTAGTGCTGCTATAAACCCCACTTTAGTCCTGATTTCTTCATTTCTGATCTTGTCTCTTCTTGATACATTGAGTAGTCTTCTCAGGAATCTCATTTCTGTTGTTGTGATTATTTTTTTCTCTTTTTCTGTCATTGTCCAGGTTTGGCATTGGTTGCATAGAGTAACGTCACTAATTATGTAATATGTGTCAGGTCTTAGATATTAATGAGCTACCATATGACAGTAGACAGTAAGTACTACTTGCTTTCTGTTAGCATCAAATTTTGGGTAGCGCTCACCAAACCCGACACCCACTTTGTGCCAACGGCTTCAGGCGGAGTACAGTTGGGAGGGTACAAGCCTTATCCTAGTGCAAGGAAATGCACCCTAAAGGCTAAATGTTATGGCAGGGCAGACCAGGCTCTAAGCCTTGGTTGGCAGCTATTGTGGGATGGAAGCTCTGACAGGCGGACAGTTAAAGTATTGCTTTGCTGATTCAGCAGCTTCTGCAGCTTGTTTTCTTTGTAGGCGTATTTGTGTTATCTTTCCCCTGGAGTAAACTAGGCAGGCCGAGAGAGGAATCATGCTGCAACTGCATGGACAACACATGGTCTCTAAATTCAGCCCAGACTTTGTGTTATGGAGAGGTATAACTCCATTTTACAAACTATCGTCTGTCAAGGCGGCAAAGTCCCAGTCAGTTATGTAATAATTCCCTATGTCAGTTTATTTTAACAAATGAAATAATTTTCTGACATTTTAAAAACAATATTGGGCAAACATTTCACATATTTATAGTGCTCTTAATTTTTCTACCAAAATAAGGGGCAATAATTTCCTCTTAGTAATAGTATGTTGTTAAGAGGGAATTATTGTCCATTATTTATTTATTTTTAATTAATGCAAGGGTATGCTTAATGTTTGATACATAATTTTTATCTATTTATGTTTACATATATTGTTAAGTTTTCTTGAAAACTATATTCATTTTATGCATATTTGTTGACAGAAAATTATAACAGGATGGTGGACAGCAACACATAGTTATTGAAGGGAAAATGGTAACAGGACACTGCACAACAGCACATAGTTATTGAAGGGAAAATGATAACAGGACAGTGGACAACAACACATAGTTATTGAAGGGAAAATGGTAAGAGGAACATTGACAACAGCACATAGTTATTGAAGGGAAAATGGTAACAGGACAGTGGACAACAACACATAGTTATTGAAGGGAAAATGGTAAGAGGAACATTGACAACAGCACATAGCTATTGAAGGGAAAATGGTAAGAGGAACATTGACAACAGCACATAATTATTGAAGGGAAAATGGTAACAGGACAGTGGACAACAACACATAGTTATTGAAGGGAAAATGGTAAGAGGAACATTGACAACAGCACATAGTTATTGAAGGGAAAATGGTAACAGGACAGTGGACAACAACACATAGTTATTGAAGGGAAAATGGTAAGAGGAACATTGACAACAGCACATAGTTATTGAAGGGAAAATGGTAAGAGGAACATTGACAACAGCACATAGTTATTGAAGGGAAAATGATAACAGGACAGTGGACAACAACACATAGTTATTGAAGGGAAAATGGTAAGAGGAACATTGACAACAGCACATAGTTATTGAAGGGAAAATGGTAACAGGACAGTGGACAACACATAGTTATTGAAGGGAAAATGGTAAGAGGAACATTGACAACAGCACATAGTTATTGAAGGGAAAATGGTAAGAGGAACATTGACAACAGCACATAGTTATTGAAGGGAAAATGGTAACAGGACAGTGGACAACAACACATAGTTATTGAAGGGAAAATGGTAAGAGGAACATTGACAACAGCACATAGTTATTGAAGGGAAAATGGTAACAGGACAGTGGACAACAACACATAGTTATTGAAGGGAAAATGGTAAGAGGAACATTGACAACAGCACATAGTTATTGAAGGGAAAATGGTAATAGGAACATTGACAACAGCACATAGTTATTGAAGGGAAAATGGTAACAGGACAGTGGACAACAACACATAGTTATTGAAGGGAAAATGGTAAGAGGAACATTGACAACAGCACATAGTTATTGAAGGGAAAATGGTAACAGGACAGTGGACAACAACACATAGTTATTGAAGGGAAAATGGTAAGAGGAACATTGACAACAGCACATAGTTATTGAAGGGAAAATGGTAAGAGGAACATTGACAACAGCACATAGTTATTGAAGGGAAAATGGTAACAGGACAATGGACAACAACACATAGTTATTGAAGGGAAAATGGTAAGAGGAACATTGACAACAGCATATAGTTATTGAAGGGAAAATGGTAACAGGACAGTGGACAACAACACATAGTTATTGAAGGGAAAATGGTAAGAGGAACATTGACAACAGCACATAGTTATTGAAGGGAAAATGGTAAGAGGAACATTGACAACAGCACATAGTTATTGAAGGGAAAATGATAACAGGACAGTGGACAACAACACATAGTTATTGAAGGGAAAATGGTAAGAGGAACATTGACAACAGCACATAGTTATTGAAGGGAAAATGGTAAGAGGAACATTGACAACAGCACATAGTTATTGAAGGGAAAATGGTAACAGGACAGTGGACAACAACACATAGTTATTGAAGGGAAAATGGTAAGAGGAACATTGACAACAGCACATAGTTATTGAAGGGAAAATGGTAAGAGGAACATTGACAACAGCACATAGTTATTGAAGGGAAAATGGTAACAGGACAGTGGACAACAACACATAGTTATTGAAGGGAAAATGGTAAGAGGAACATTGACAACAGCACATAGTTATTGAAGGGAAAATGGTAACAGGACAGTGGACAACAACACATAGTTATTGAAGGGAAAATGGTAAGAGGAACATTGACAACAGCACATAGTTATTGAAGGGAAAATGGTAAGAGGAACATTGACAACAGCACATAGTTATTGAAGGGAAAATGATAACAGGACAGTGGACAACAACACATAGTTATTGAAGGGAAAATGGTAAGAGGAACATTGACAACAGCACATAGTTATTGAAGGGAAAATGGTAACAGGACAGTGGACAACAACACATAGTTATTGAGGGGGAAAATGATAACAGGAAAGTGGACACCAACACATAGTTATTGAAGGGAAAATGATAACAGGAAAGTGGACAACAACACATAGTTATTGAAGGGAAAATGATAACAGGAAAGTGGACAACAACACATAGTTATTGAAGGGAAAATGATAACAGGACATTGGACAACAACACATAGTTATTGAAGGGAAAATGATAACAGGACAAGTCACAGTAACACATAGTTATTGAAGGGAAAATGATAACAGGACAGTGGACAACAACACATAGTTATTGAAGGGAAAATGATAACAGCAAAATTGACAACAACACATAGTTATTGAGGGGGAAATGATAACAGGACAAGTCACAGTAACACATAGTTATTGAAGGGAAAATTATAACAGGACAGTGGACAACAACACATAGTTATTGAAGGGAAAATTATAACAGCAAAATTGACAACAACACATAGTTATTGAGGGGGAAATGATAACAGGAAAGTGAATATTCCGTAATTTCAGCAAATGCTTTGTGAGATTTACATCGCAAAACTGAAAGAAAATTCACAGCCTTCGTCAAAACAAATATCTGCTCTTGCACATCAGAAGTTTTCTTTGGTAAGTTTTCTTTCTTTCTTTGTCGCTTGTCTTCTAACTCCTTCCAATCACTCATCTTTCATACATCAATTAACTATTGTGCACGTTACATTCACACAGGAAAAACATTGTCAAATAAATGTTGTGAACATAAACAACGCAGCCAGCCACACATACACACGCACATGCAAACATACACACATACCTGCATATATACTTACATCATTTACACAAACTCTCACAGTTATACACCCACTTTATAACACACAAATACACACTCCCTCGTATACACATACTGATACAAAATTACATACTCACTAAAAAAAGGTTACTTATACATACATGCAAAGAACAAATGCATCCATACTTCAAGAGCTGAATATTGAAGAGGGTTGGCTATTAAAGACGATAAAAAAAAGAAAATTGAAATATTTTGGTCACTTGAAATGTCACGAAAGTTTGGAGAGAACAATAATGGAGGGGTATATGTCTGGGAAGAGAGGAAGAGGAAGGCCAAAGAGAAGATGGGTGCAGGATGTGGCGGATGATCTCCAGATGGGTGTATCAGACGTGGGACATCTTGCTTGTGATCGTAAGGTTGTTACGGCAGCGAGGTTCTGCAAAGGACATGCTACTGAATGAATGAATACATACATGCGTACGCACACAGGCAAACACACACACAAATTAATACTCTCTCTCTATCTCGGGTATATGTAGACAGTCATACTTTGTTAGACATGCTATGAGAAGTAATCAACTAGAGAACTTGGAGACAACTGGCAAGATTGAGGAGAAAAGAACCAGGGGAAGGCAGAAAAGTTAATACCTGGATGGCTTGCCCAGGTGGTGTGGTCGAGGCAAGAACACTGAGCTGATCCACGACTCTGGTGATAGAGTGAGATGGTGAAACATGGCCACCCACGATTATCGGCATGGCACATGATAATGATTGGGTATATGGTGCTGCTCCAGTATTTGTATAGACAAATCATCACTTGATTGGTCCTTTACTTGTCACATTTTCTGATACCCATTGTAGATTCGACTGACCTTGCAAGCCCATGTAAAAAAGAAACAAAAAAACTCTCCATTGATACAACATACAACATGCAGTGAGATAAAGATCTGCCGACTTAAAGAACATCAAATACCAACTGCAACTAGTGCTACATGTTGATTATATGATGTATTATATTTCTCTTTGTTGGCTCGAAATGTTTGTTCTGCACGTTTGCCCATTTATAGCAGAGCTGCGATATTTGCGCCTTTCAGCCAACTTCTTTAGGTATTTGTTATTTTTTTTTAAGTCGACAGGGTTGACTTCATTGCACCGGGTTTTATCCCATATGGCTCGGTCTCTTTCCGCAGCACGGAAAGCGTCGTACAAAGCCCTAGCGACGACCCACAGGAGTCTCAGAAAAATTTAACTCATGAACCAAAGGACGCGGCCCAGAATCGAACCCACAACCTTCGGAGCCCGAGTTAAACGGCTTGACCACTTCGCCATGAAGACTCCCTTAGGTATTTGTTGACTGGGTTAATCTCCCCAGGTGTTTCATAGGATGTTCCATTGTGGTGTCATCTTCATCCCAGCTGACCCATTTAGAACAACTGAACACAGACTAGTCAGTAACTTTGTTTTTTTACTTGTTACATCGGCTCACATCTTTATAACAAAAACCTAAGCTGTTTTATTTTTCTCACAGCCCCTGGGAAACGGTCATTTTGCACCACGATATGCCTGGCTGGATTATCTCCCTCCCTTTCAAGGACCCAGCAAAATGGCCAGACCGTGTCAAAGGTTAGAGGTTAAACATATTCCAGGGCCTGGGTCAAGGAATGTTTCATTGCCAGTCACCATGGTAACTAAACATGCCCATAAGGAGAGATGCCAGTGTTTTGTGTGCAATGAAAGTCTTCTAAAACTTCAGGTAATTCCATTTTGACATTATTTGACATGGTTGGTTGTGAATTCTCTTAAAGTCCCACTGTTAACTCTTTAAGTGGCGGTCAGCAAGGCTGAATAGATAAGATTGTTTGTTCTTAAACATCCGGTGTGTTGATGTCGAGGTAGCAGGTTCAGTCCCTACACCGGTCAGTTGGGCTAAAATGTTGACTTCTCATCCTTTGACTTGGGGATGTAAATTACAAGTACATCTGAAGTTGGAATGGGGTAGCCTGATGGCGAGGGACACTGGTAACAGGGGAAGCTAGTCAGTCCATTGGACAAGACGTAGTTGCACCTTTATGGACACGGCTTGAGTCGAGAGTGAGCGAATGGGGAAAAAAATCAAAAACTCTTTAAGTTGGATGAATTGGTATTCTGGTTGTCTTGGTTTGCATCTATTGGTGCATGCACAGAATAGTGGGAATAAAATGGTAGAACTCATATGGAACGTCCTAAGAAACCCCTGGGAAGGTTAACCCGGTCAACAAATGCCTGCAGAAGTCGGATGTGTTGGCCTAATGGCGCAAGAACGCAGCTCTGCTGTAAACAGGCACAATGCAATCACGTCCAGAACAAAAACTCCGGATGAGCGCAGAAGAAGAACTCATGGAGAGAACTAAACAAATACCAGTGAACCAAGAGGTAAAGAAAAGACACTGGCCCTGGATAGAACACACATTGAGAAAACCTGAGGACAATATAACTAGACACTCTTGTCTGGAACCCACAGGACAAATGAAATAGCGGAAGATCTTAAGACACATGGAGACATAACATTGGGAGGATATGGAGGCAGATGCAGGAGATAGCAAAAGATAGAGAATGGCTTGGCATGGTTTGGTTGAGGACTTCTGCCTCAATGGGAGATAAAGAACAGAAGAAGGTTTGCATCTGCCGGTGTCGTTAGGCATTTTGGCAGCAGACCACCTTGTGTTGATGTCTAACAGTGGCATGAGCGTTGGTCGTTCAGAAAGCAATGGCAAACTACTGAACGTAAACTTGCCTAGTAAACTACAAACAGCCAAATAATGCTGGAGTTGACTGCAATGTCCTGTAAAGCACATGCAACTCACATATTTTTAGGTTCGCATATATCGTAATGAGGTTGGGTAGAGACTTTTGACCTGGTATCAAATCTCCATGCGACTGTGTTGTAGTACTGCCCTTCCCCTCTCCATGAAAGGCCAACACTGCATGCTCGAATGTGGAGAGGCATATTAAGATGTACTATGGTTATAGTTCAACAGTCTGGGAGTAAGCCACGAGTTATTTTTTTCTGTCTGTTTTTTTGGTTCTTGAATGCAGTTTTTTCAGATTTCCCCTGGAGGGTCATTGCTGGAGTTATGGCATTCATGCTTTGTGCGGCACTTTCGGTTAGTTGCTGTGCAGAGCAAACCACATGGGATAAAACCAGGTGCAATGAAGTCGAAAACTAAAATACTTTGGTCGTATTAAGTGACACAGTGGTTTGAAAAGAACCGGTGATGAAGGTATGGTACTTGGAAGATGAGACGGGTTGACCAGCACGAAGATGAACACTGGAAATTGAAGAAACCTTGATCATGCGGGTGCATGAGGCAAGGGAGCCAGCAGTGGATTGAGAATCTTTTAGCGGGGCATGATGGGAGCGACCTTCCACAAATGACTAGCCACATGAAGATATTTGAGGGGGCTTCAAATGAAAACCTTACAAGTGTGATAGAAATTTCAATAACTATGCCATAGTTTTGTAAAATGTCAATATTGTTGTTAAGGATGATAAGAGTGTTTAGCTCATGACATCACTGTGTAGATGAACACGGTGATGTCATAAGGACAATTTAAAGATAAGCGTCCCACTTTTGACATGCACCAAAGGGGAGCAGCAATCTGTTATCTTTTTTTTTTGGATAAGTGGAAAGGTGAAATCTATAGAAATTCATTGTCGAATGAAGATCTAGTATAGTGATGCATGCCTGTCAGTCCAGCAAGTGTATAGCGTGACTTCTGTGACAGACCGGGTCAGGCACACCGAGTAGTGACCCCAGAGTCGATTGAAGCCATTAAAGGCCTTGTACAGAAAAACCACCGGTTGACTGTGAGTGGCATTGCCACATATCTTGAAATCAGTCAAAGTTCAGCACACCACATCATCCATGATGTGCTACAGTACCGCAGTGTCTGCAAGGTGGGATTAATTGTCTTAAGCAACTACCATGGGCTTATATATTGCTGAAATATTGTCATTGTGTTATAATATGTCTGCTACCATTTTAATATTGTTTATTAAGTAATAATTGTGACACACCCCTACTTCCCATGTTCACCATTCATTTTTGTTTGATCCAAGCCTACTTTTTGTTTGCCATTGAATCAGTTAAACATTTCTTCTTGTTTGCATGTTTCTTTAGTCTCTGTTGTGCTCGCCACGCCTCACCCCTGAACTTGCATCTTTTGTGATCCACCACATTGAAGACTTCCATATCAACGATCTGGATGAGGTCAAGGATGTTGATGTGGAATGCTGGGACAGTGTGCGGTTTTTGTGTTTGACAAAACTAAACTTGGAGAAAGCCATAGAAGAGATCGTGGACAAGTACCCCAGTATAGTTGGGATGTTTGCTGCCAGCTGCTTCAGCGGGCAGGTGGACAAGGTTTGTATCCATCTTATTTTCTTTATCCTTTTTTCTTCTTTCAGTGTCAGGCTTAGAAGAAAAACTTGGAGCGAGTTTTGTTGTGTGTTTATTCATGGTGGTATTCACGTCATCATCATCATCATGTACTTAATATTCTGGATCAACTCTGCAGATGATATAGATCCATCCAGCATAATTTCTCTCGGTCTTGTCTCTTTTCCCACTGATCTTTCCAGTTGTCACGATGTTGTTCACTGTCTCTCTTCTTATCACATGACCAAAACATGCCGTTTGTCTCTTTCTTATTATTATCATCATCTTCCACTTTTGCCATCAAGTGTCTTGGGGAGGAATAATAGGTGCTCCAGCACCCGATGGGTGGCATTGGATAGTGTCATTCTGTGTGATTGTACAATATCTTTGATGTTGTCAATTCAGTTTCTTCTCAGGCGTCCTCTTGCTCTCGTCACAGATGATCTTTGATGTAGGGCCAGTGCTGGTAGTTGATGGTGTTGCATTCTAACGAGATGGCCAAACCACTTGTCTTTTGACAAATGAAGCACAAGGTTTTGATCCCACAGTCTGTCTGATAACATTTCTTACTCGGTCTCGGATTGTTAAGTTGGCAGCTCTCCTCGGGCATCTCATCTCACAAGTATTGATTTTGTGAAAGAACCAACTCTTGTAGAGTTTATGAAAAAATCAAATATTCAAATATTAGGACTCGCAGATACGAGGAAAAAGTGGCAGAACACAAAACAAACATGAAAGTTACTCTTTCTTGTACTTGTATATGCTGTCTCCTGGTAATCATATCACATGACCAAACCATCTGATCTGAAGTGGTTGAAATACATGATAAAACTGGTGTAGTCAACCACATTATAAAACTTTTAAGTGACTTAGATAGAACAGTCATGGGAGACATGGTTCCTGGAAGTGGACGCAGGAGTTGACCACATGAAGATGGATACAAGACATTGCAGGCGTGTTGATGCATGAAGTGGGAGCAGTGGCAATAGATCGATAAATTTTTCGGCAAGATACGATAAGGGCGACATTCTGCAAAAGACCTGCTATGTGATAAGCAACGTTATTTAAATCCTAACTTTTCTTTTTTTCTATTTTATACAGGCAGGTGTTTACAGTCTGGAATTATTTATCTTCTCTTATACTTCAGCAGATGTTTAATTTCTTGAATGATTTATCTTCTTTTATATTTTGGCAGATGTTTAAATCCTAGAATAATCTTTTATTTTTCTATTGTATATTGACCAGTATTTCAGTTCTGGACTTATTTTCTTCTATTATAAATTTGCGAGTATTTCAATACTGGACTTTTCTTCTTCTATTATATATTGGCCCATATTTAAATTCTGGACTCATTTTCTTGTATTATATATTAGCAGCCTGCGTCTGTGGATCAAGGGCAATAAACGTAATTTCACAATCCTGACATACCGGGTCTGAAGTCAGCAACAGGGAATCTATGAGCAGATTGCATTGCATTGATTTTCACAACGGTATGAGCGTTGGCCACAGACATCAATGGCAAACAACTGAGCGTAAAATTGCCTAAAAAATGACAAACAGCCAGTGATGTCCTGTAAAAAGCATGCTACTAACTCTTACAATATATTAGCAGGTTTTTATATTCTGAACATATCTTGTTTCTTATGCCAGTATTCCCAATTACTGCATGCCATGGAAACAGTCATGAGATCGTGCAAGGTGACGCCGCCCGTTCAAGGAGAAGAAACTTACGTTAGGGCATACAAAGGTATGTTAATTATGTTAATATACACACACACTCGTATTTGCAATGGCAATGTATAAATGGAATGTTGCTTGCAATGTTGCATTCATCCATATATCTGGGCAGTTATCCAGAAAGGCTATTTTTGGATATTAAAAATTGCTGGGAAGAAGCTGGATGTGTCGGCCAAAAGGTGTGAATATCACCGATCTGCTGTAAAAGGGCACAGTGCAATGTCCAACACAAAAATATATTGGATAAACAAAGAAGAAGAAGAAAATACATTGGGCAGTTTATGTGCTACTCTGTTCAATATAATTGTCAGTAATTCAAGATAGAGAAAGAGACAGTGAGAAGAAGATGGGGTGAGGGGAGGAGAGAAGAGAAAAGGGGGGAAATGAGATGTGAACAAACAAACTTTGTTTTCAAAGGGTTAAGAATCAGGCAAGCAGATCCGTCTAACATTCTACCCTGAGTTAGAGAGCTAGCTAGTTTCCAAACTATTAAAAGGATTACTAATCAACTACAAAATTGTAGGTCAACATGGTTGAATGGATAAGAACCCGTCTTCTTAAACATCAGGTGTGCTGATGCTGAGGTAAGGGGTTCAACCCCTACACCGTACAGTTGGACACAAATGTTGACCTATCATCCTTGACTTGGGGACATAAATTACAAGTACCTTTGAAGTTGGAGTAGGCTCGCCTGATGGCGAGGGACACTATTAATAGGGAAAGCTAATCCACACACAAAATTCAGCCCAGCTTGAGTTTAAAGCAAGCGAGCGCACACACACAAAACTAAAAAATTTCAACTAACTGGCACCTGCGCAGAATAGTGGGACTAAAGTGATATGTCAGAATCACCAATGTAGAGCTCTTGGAGAGAACTAGACAAATCACAGTGAACCTAGAGGTGAAGGAAAGACCATGGCGCTGGATAGAACACAGACTGGGAAAACATGAGGACAATATAACTAGACACTCTCTTGTCTGGAACCCACAGGATAGGACACACCCTGAGAACACATGAGGACAATATAACTAGACACTCTCTTGTCTGGAACCCACAAGATAGAACACACACTGGGAAAACCTGGGGACAATATAACTAGACACTCTCTTGTCTGGAACCCACAAGATAGAACACACACTGGGAAAACCTGGGGACAATATAACTAGACACTCTCTTGTCTGGAACCCACAAGATAGAACACACACTGGGAACACCTGGGGACAATATAACTAGACACTCTCTTGTCTGGAACCCACAAGGCAAACAAAATAACAGGAGACATAAAAACACTTGGAGAATTATACCGGGTGTTTGTAAAGTCTCGCTACACTTTGTTTGTAAACGAATTTGAAAAGTTCTTTCTTCCCTTGATAACACCATTCTGTTTGAATTGCAAAGAATTACTCCTGCAGATGACAGCCATTCACTGCATATTGCTTCATGGTGGACTATAAAGCACATTTTTTGATGACATCATGTACTTCACTTTTCAAATTTGTTCTACATGCAAAGCGTAGTGAAACTTTACAAACACTCGGTATTTGGAGGACAATGGAGGGAGCTGCAGGAGAAAGCAAAACACAGGACAGGCTGGCGTGAGTTGGTTGAGGGCCATGCTCCCACAGGGGAATGAATGAATCACCAAACAACGAGAAGTAGATTGTGAGCTTTACCAGAACACGATTACAAGAAACAAGATGGACGTTGTGGCTAAAGCCTTCATCAGCACAGAACAAACACAGACAACTTCATGAAAAACACTACATTAAAATATTAAGGTTACTTATTTGTATCCTCTCTTGGAGCGACCAACGTTTGTGACGGCTATTAGTGAATCCAACAGGGTAAAGAGGCCAGAAGAAGAAGTGTCCAGTCTAAGATGGTACCAGAATATGTTCTGGGAGACAAAGGCAGCCAGTGTGGTATTGTCCACATCACCCTTTGAGTTACACCTGGTCTATGTAAATATGGGACAAGCACCATATAGCCAACATGCATCACGCCTGGAAGTGAGTCCTTTCACATTTGGGACCTTGGCTGGCACACGAGGACACTGACCTCCACAGTTCAGTTGTTAGAAGAAGGTATTTACTGCTACCTGAAAACTCTATGTAACCAAATACGAAGCAGTTAAACTGCTTTGCGAGTCGGTGACAACCATCCTAACACAAATTTAATTTTCTTTCCCTCAATTGGCCGGAGCTGTGACAATTTGTAATCCTGCATTCGGAAAAAAAAGGCTGCGGGTGTTTTGGAAGCGGGCTGCCTTGTTCTGGTTTTCATACAATGGTATGAGTTCCAGTTGTTCAGAAAGCAATGGCAGACTACTGAATGTAAACTTGCCAAGAAATCACACACAGCCACAAAAAGCTGGGGTTTGCCGTCTCTGTGGTGAAGGGCGTACGAATACAATTCATAATCATGCACACCATATTTGAAACAGCTTAGGGCAATTTGGAAGCAGACTGCCTTGTGTTATTTTCCCATTCAAAAGGCATGAGTGTCTTGTGTTATTTTCCCACTCAAAAGGCATGAGTGTCAGTCATTCAGAAAGCAATGTCAAACTGCTGACCGTAAACTTGCCAAGAAATCACAAACAGCCAAATAATACTGCGGTTGCCTGTCATGTCCTGTAAAGGATATGCAACTAACTTCTTTTCCTCTCCCTCCATTACAGACCTTCTGTCCAGAATGGCAGAGTTATTTCCCCCTGCCACATTTCTGGAACTGCTGCCAGAAGATGGCAGCCTCTACTTCCTGCTGCCATATTTGTGCACAAGTTTGAAACTGGATCATACGGAGAAGCTCAAGCAAACAATCGTCAGCATGGGCAAGGACATTCTTTCACACAACTAGAATTGTTATTGATGTTTCATTGAATAACATAGCCAGAGAAAACATTTGCCATGAACTGTTACCTGTTTCTGTTTCAGACAGTTGTTAGTTTAATTCTTTTTGTCTCAGGTAGTTGTAGTATTTAAAGTCATAAACATGCAGGCTCAAGGAGGGAAAATAATACACACAGGAGGAGTTGAAGAAACAATTTAAAACCATGGGGTTAATGTAATGACTTCATGGGACAAAATGAGTTAAGAAAATTATATCATATATATGTCAGTTAACACTGTAATAAAAATCAGGTAAAATGTTTGACTAAGACAGTGATCCATGCCGTCGGAAATCGCAATTTGTGGAGAAGCATGATCGCCAACGCCAGGTGGCACGGCACTTGATGAAGAGTGTTTTTTTTTTTTTTTAAACATGTTTGATTAAAACATCCAGAAAACTGGTTAAAATGTTTAAGACAGTAATAAATCCAGATAAAATGAAATTAGACATAAACCACACTGACAGTTCTTTGTCACGGTGAACTAAAGCGTGAACATCTGAAGAAGAGAGACACATTTCTGTTTTCTATCAGGGTGAATTAAAGCATGATAGTCTGAAGAAGAGAGAGACTCTCACACATTTCTGTTTTCTATCAGGGTGAACTAAAGCATGATAGTCTGAAGAAGAGAGAGACTCTCACACATTTCTGTTTTCTATCAGGGTGAATTAAAGCATGATAGTCTGAAGAAGAGAGAGACTCTCACACATTTCTGTTTTCTATCAGGGGAACTAAAGCGTGAAAGTCTGAAGAAGAGACTCTCACACATTTCTGTTTTCCATCAGGGTGAACTAAAGCGTGGAAGTCTGAAGAAGAGAGAGAGACTCACACATTTCTGTTTTCTATCAGGGTGAACTAAAGCGTGAAAGTCTGAAGAAGAGAGAGACACAGATTTCTGTTTTCTATCAGGGCGAACTAAAGTGTAGAAGTATGAAGAAGAGACAGACTCTCACACATTTCTGTTTTTTATCAGGGGAACTAAAGCGTGAAAGTCTGAAGAAGAGAGAGAGACTCACACATTTCTGTTTTCTATCAGGGTGAACTAAAGCGTGGAAGTCTGAAGAAGAGAGAGACACAGATTTCTGTTTTCTATCAGGGCGAACTAAAGTGTAGAAGTATGAAGAAGAGAGACTCTCACACAATTATGTTGAGCTGCTTGTATTTTTCCCCGTATAACATTGTTCTGTTTTCTGATTGATGACTGCTGACTGAAGTTCATCACCTTGTTTTATTATGTTGATCAGCAAGTTATATATTACTTTATTATGTTGTTTATAAAGTTGTATGTTATTTTATTCAGGTACATGTTTTATTGTTCAGAAAATATATATTGTGATATTAAATTCTTCATTAAATTGTATATTGGTTTGTGGAGTTTTTCATTAAGTTGCATGTTTTTTTTATTATGTTATCAAGTTATCATAATCTAAAGCTGTAAGCAATATAATAAAAATGACAAGACAATAATACAAACAAGATAGTAATGACAAGACAATAATAAAAGCAAGATGACAATGACAAGACAATAACAACCATAACAAGATAATAATAATAATGACAAGACAATAATAATGATAGGGCTACAATAGTAGTAGTTAGAAGGAAGAAGCAGTAGAAGAAGATAAGAGTTGTGCCGCTCGGGAGGCGCCTGACAGCACCACTGTTGACTGTATAGTCTAATGCAAGAGTGACAATCTCTCCGCATCTGTAAGACGAGGCTGGCCCCGCAGTAAGTGACTGTATTGTATGCCTGTGCCTCCTATCCTCAGTTTGTTGGTTCAGATTGCGCTCAAAGAGCACCAGTCAGTTTCGTACATCTCTTCTCCAAGAACATCTGTCAATTGCAATTCTTTGCCATGTTTCTGGGTCTATACCCAGGGTTTTCATATCAAAAAGAAAACCCTAATCTGCACAGTTCATGGCGACTGCTCTAGCCTGAAGGCCTCAATTCCTCAGGCTCAAGACATCATCATTGTTACTGTTTTCTTGATATTCAAGGATAGTCCTTTGTTTGCACTCTTTATTACTACAATGTCCAACAATTGTTACAGATCATATTAAGTGAATAAATGAATTATACTTTGGTTGAAATACTTAAAACACAGCGTCACTAACGTTGTTAGAATGTAGAGAATTTGTTAAATTTACGATTACCATGAGGATAACAAATGCTCCACATGTGAACAACACCAGTGATGTGTTTAAGTATTTCAGCCCAGGTAGAATTCATTTATCCACTTCATGTGAGTATAATTCTGCTGTATACACCTGACGAGATGCTGCGAAATATGCCTGGCAATGAATCGCGCAAACTGTTTTTGTTGCTTTTGTGTTTATATTCTTTGCTTCCTTATGGACCCCAGTAACACATCAGTGAACAATGACATGACAATAATAGCAATGACAAGACAAGAATAACTGACATGACATAATACTAGCAATGACAAGACTAACCGTGACATAACAATACTAGCAATGACAAGACAAGAATAACCGTGACACAACAATACTAGCAATGACAAGACTAACCGTGACATAACAATACTAGCAATGACAAGACAAGAATAACTGTAACATAACAATACTAGCAATGACAAGAATAACTGTGACATAACAATACTAGCAATGACAAGACAAGAATAACTGTGACATAACAATACTAGCAATGACAAGACAAGAATAACTGTGACATAACAATAATAGCAATGACAAGACAAGAATAACTGTGACATAACAATACTAGCAATGACAAGACTAACCGTGACATAACAATACTAGCAATGACAAAACAAGAATAACTGACATAACAATACTAGCAATGACAAGACTAACCGTGACATAACAATACTAGCAATGACAAGACAAGAATAACTGTGACATAACAATAATAGCAATGACAAGACTAACTGTGACATAACAATACTAGCAATGACAAGACAAGAATAACTGTGACATAACAATACTAGCAATGACAAGACAAGAATAACTGTGACATAACAATACTAGCAATGACAAGACAAGAATAACTGTGACATAACAATAATAGCAATGACAAGACAAGAATAACTGTGACATAACAATACTAGCAATGACAAGACAAGAATAACTGTGACATAACAATAATAGCAATGACAAGACAAGAATAACTGACATAACAATACTAGCAATGACAAGACTAACCGTGACATAACAATACTAGCAATGACAAGACAAGAATAACTGTGACACAACAATACTAGCAATGACAAGACAAGAATAACTGTGACATAACAATACTAGCAATGACAAGACAAGAATAACTATGACATAACAATACTAGCAATGACAAGACAAGAATAACTGTGACATAACAATACTAGCAATGACAAGACAAGACTAACTGTGACATAACAATACTAGCAATGACAAGACAAGAATAAATATGACATAACAATACTAGCAATGACAAGACAAGACTAACTGTGACATAACAATACTAGCAATGACAAGACAAGACTAACTGTGACATAACAATACTAGCAATGACAAGACAAGAATAACTGTGACATAACAATACTAGCAATGACAAGACAAGAATAACTATGACATAACAATACTAGCAATGACAAGACAAGAATAACTGTGACATAACAATACTAGCAATGACAAGACAAGAATAACTGTGACATAACAATACTAGCAATGACAAGACAAGACTAACTGTGACATAACAATACTAGCAATGACAAGACAAGAATAACTGTGACATAACAATACTAGCAATGACAAGACAAGAATAACTATGACATAACAATACTAGCAATGACAAGACAAGAATAACTGTGACATAACAATACTAGCAATGACAAGACAAGAATAACTGTGACATAACAATACTAGCAATGACAAGACAAGAATAACTATGACATAACAATAATAGCACCTCTTTAAAAATGGCCATGGCGTGAACAAAGAAAAAAGCGTTTTGTATAATGTATTCGACAAACAATAAAAGATTAGTTTAGTTGATGGATCAACATCACGGCACACGGGTGTAACCCATAAGTGCCCTGTTCTCCTCCTTCTTCAAACCTGAGTCTGGAGAAACTCAGCTCAGTGCATGAACTCTGTAGCACTGGCGAGGATCCTGAAATACTTTGGGTAGATTTTTAACTCGAAATTTTGCCCGGGCAGTGCCGTTAGACTACTCTTTTTCAATTTCCAACTGCCAAGGGATTTTTTACGTGCACAACAATACACACAGGCATCCGATCTCACTACCCAGAGACCAGGAGAAATTTTATTACTAGCAGTGCACGTGAAAAATATCCCGGTCCTCACTGGGGCTTGAACCCGGGACCTCCAGCACTCGAGGCGGACACCATACCTCGAGACCACGCAGACCCCAAAAATATAAGCAAATCCCCCAGTGAGGATCGAACTCATGACCCCTGGTTTACAAGACCAGTGCTCTATGATTGCTCAAATGTAGTCAGGCGCTAGCAATTAGGCGGTTCCAGCTAGTTTTGTGCAAGCAGAAAGCATTCATGTTAAATTTGAAATTACCGTAGGGATAACAGATGCTCCACACTCAAACAATACCTGAGACTTTCAGCTAAA
This sequence comes from Cepaea hortensis, assembly GCA_963921405.1. Lineage (NCBI taxonomy): Eukaryota > Metazoa > Mollusca > Gastropoda > Stylommatophora > Helicidae > Cepaea > Cepaea hortensis. The sequence goes on from OY992896.1 coordinate 10,484,363, forward strand.
GTATTATTCATTTATTCACTTCAGATGATATATATCTCTGCAGTATGCACCTGATGAGATGCAGTGAAATATAATAAAATAAATTTTGTTGCGTATCCTTTACGGGACGTTGCAGTCAACACCAGCATTTTCAGCTGCTGTTGATGTACTAGGCAAGTGTTACGTTCAGTAGTTTGCCATTGCTTTCTGAACGACCGGCCTCTATACCTTTTTCGAAAAAACCAGCACCGCCGTGTTTCGAACCCGGGTATACGGGCTCACAAACCGCGTTCGCAAGCCCTTCAGCCACAGAGACCGATGTGAAATATGCCAGGCAATAAATCATGCAACATGCTGTTTGTGGCTTCTGTGCTTAAAATAATAGCCATGACAAGAATAACAATGACACGACAGCAGTAACAAGATAGTGACATGCAGAAACATAGCTGCCCGACCGACTGACAGTCTTATTTTAAAATACAAGAATGTTTAATCCAAAGCACATATGTCGAATACAGTAATAAATATTGGCACACAGATAGAGAATGATACAGAGCACATAATTCAATTTAATATTCACAGGTATATGCCAGCAGACAAGGAGAACAACAGAGTAGCATTCTAGGGGTTATCAATTAAACCACACACACCTCTAGTTGAAAAATGTCAATAAATGTATTCTGCCATAATCTGTTTAGTCCTGTCAGGAATGAGTTAAAGAGCCAAGCTGTAAAGACCAACTGCTCAACTACTACAGCGCAATGTGCTGGACGGGGCTTTAAACAAGAATAGTGTACTTCCAACTAATTAAAAACTGCTTCTCTTCGGGATAACAACCTGCGATAGCAAATGTAACAGCTAAAATTCTAACCATTTGGCCTACTTGCTCCTATGGTTATCTGTTAGTTTCTTCATCTTTCTTTTCATTCATTTTGAAGTTCCTCCGCTGTATCAGTGATTCTGAAATTTTTTCAGGTGAGCACTCTATCTTCAAGGTCGCATCCTGTATCCACAAATGCGACAGCTGATATCCTAACCATTGGGATGCTTGCTTCTCCTTGCTTCCAAGATTATTTGTTGATTTCCTCATCTTCATTTTCATTGTGTAGTTCTTTTGCTATATTACACATCAGTGGTTCTGAAACCTTTTCTGGTGAACAAGCCCTTATCTTCAAGGCCACCACATACTTCGAAAAATTGCAAACCCACACTATCACCTGAATCTTTCCCTCTCAGGTGGATGCTAATACCACTTTGTGAATTATAGTTCCTTTCCTGTATTAGACATCAGTGGTTCTGAAACCTTTTCTGGTAACCACTACTTTATTTACAAAGCCACATCACTAGTATCACCACGCACCTATTTCTTACTACTTCTGCAAATAGAAAACCTCACCACCCGCTGAATCTTTCCAGCACCCCCAGGTGGACGCTCATGCCACTTTGTGAATCCTTTCTGCAGGTAAAGGCAACAGATACATTTCACACAACAGACAATTTAATATGGCTGCAGTATGTACAGCTTATTCACTGCGGTATTGGTCACCACTGGGCTCCCCTGGTTCCTGATCACGCCCCCAAAGAGCATAAGCTCTCCCCGGCCTTCCAGTATACTGCAGCATATTGTCTCTGTCGGAGCTCCGGTGGGCTGCAGCTCGCTCAGCGGCTTCCATTCTGCGAGTCCATCGGTCAACACTCTGCTGATGTCCAAGACGTGCACGTCCATTTTATTTCTGCTAGACACCACTTCCGGGGCTTGATCAACAGACGCATCCACCTCATTGTCGTTGGGTCTCTGGATTCTGGCCGCTGCCAATGCACGAGATTTGGAGCGCAGGAGCTCCTCCTGGCGCTGCAAGGCTTCCAGCTGTTTCTGCCGATTGTTCATGGCATTCGGGCGTATGGACGGCATACTGCCCCGGGCACTGGATAGATGGTTGTTGTTTAATCGTTGTAAGCTACCAAACTGAGGCTGGTCTGCATTCTGCTGTGCTGGCTGTGCGTGTGGAAGCAGTGGTCTGTGGACGTATTCATTCTGTTCAGGATAGTGTTGTGGTGCATTAGGCTGCAGTGGCCTGTGGACATAGTCGTGCTGCTGAGGAAGCATCTGTCCGTGGGTGTTTTGATGATGCTGAGATGTCCCTTCATGTCCTTGTTCATGACCCCATCTGTTCGAAATTCTATGAAAGTAGCCCTCGGCATCATCACCAGTCACATGAGAGTGATGGTGGTGGTTGTTGGGGTCAGGGAGGTTCATACAATCTCTATGCAGCTGCTGCTGTAAGGACAGAAGATTACTGTTAGGCTGCGAGACCCTTTCTCTCTTCAACCCCGCTGCTTCATCTGGGTAATCAGCATCTACCTGATGATGCGGATGTGCCTGAGATGGGTGCGGATGGGCCTGAGATGGGTGTGGATGGGCCTGAGATGGGTGCTGCTGTGGAGGTGGCTGGTGATGTGCTTGTTCAAGTTGCTGATCTTCTTGAGACAGATGCTGCTGCAGATCTTGCTGGAGCTCATGCCTGGGACTCTGTCCAAGCTGACGAGATTCTGGAGAGAGAGGTGAGCTGTCTGCACTGCTACAGCTGCTATCACTACTGGACCAACCCGATGATTGAGGACTTTTCTGTGAGGCAGCAGGTCTAACATTGCGTGTCTGTCTAACTTTGGATGATCTTGCCACAACGACTATCGTGTCCCTAACCTGGATAAATTTAGATCATTTAAAAAGTTAAAATTATCTTAAAAACCTAGGACACAACACCTATAAACAAAGTAAATATTTTGAAAACATGTATCTTTCTTGTGGTAAACATATGGGTGTGAATCATAAACAATTTCGCCATCACCGAAAACTAAGAAATACTAAAAAATACTGACATTTTAAAGGATCAGAACATCGAAGGAAACTAGCTCATAAAGTGTTATGCCTTGAAAACTAAAATATTTTGACCATACCAAAAGTCACACTGGTTTATTAAAACAAAAACAGTTAAGAAAAAATAGCCATGGATTTTTTTTTTTTGGGGGGGGGGGGGCACTTTGAACTCAAACGTAGTCCAAACACATTACTTCTAGCAGTGCTAAACTGAATTTTGTGTGTGGATTAGCTTTCCCTATTAAGAGTGTCCCGTGTCATCAGGCGAACCCACTCTGACTTCAGAGGTACTTGTAATTTATGCCCCCAAGTCAAGGACATGTCAACATTTTAGTCCAACTGGCCCGTAGAGGGTTTGAACCCCTTACCTCGGCATCAGTACAACGGGTGTTTAAGAACACAAGTTCTAATCCATTCGGCCATGCTTACCTACAGCCAGCGATTGACCAGCATGAAGGTGGGTACAGGACATTCAAGTGGATGGTCATGCCCCACTCCATCTTGCGATCTCCAACAGCAGGATATATCAAGTCATGCCCTGACACCCATCCGTGCCAAGACAAATGGCTGTTATGACATTCTTCTCTCGCTGTCTTCCTCTGTCTTTCCACAAATCTTTCCAGTTGTCATAAAATATTCCAGTTGGTTTTCTTCTTTCTAATAATGTGGCCAAAAAATGATGAGTGTCTTTTTCTGATGTTTTTGATAAGTTGTCCTTGTCTTAACTTTTTTCAAAACTTTTAGATTACTCACTTTGGCTGTCCAAGGAATTTTCAGCAATCTTCTATAAAACCACATCTCTGAGGAATGAAATTCTTTTTTGTATGCTTACTAATTGCCCATGATTCACAGTCATAATATGTTACAGCCGGTTCTACTATAATTTGCAAGAATTCTTTTCCTAACCTTCAATGACAGAGATCTCTTGCTTAATATTATCTTCATGTTACAAAATGTAGTTTTTGCATCACGAAATGTGAATGAACAAATTAAGATCTTAGAAGCATCGGAGATATGGTTCCAGAGACAATATGCAAATACCTTGGATTGCCAGAGTAACAAACAATGAATGCCTGGAAAGTAGAAGATGATGTGCACCTACAAGATGGAGACAAACAACATTCAATTATAATGTAATGAGAAGAGGGCATTGGAAAACACGACAACCGGAAAGATCAGTTGGAGAAATGGCAGTGACAGACCGAGATAAATTATGCTGGATGGACTGAGTCGGTGGCATAGAAAGATTTTTTATCAGAGTTGACCCAGAGAACCAGGGTCCAAGATCTGTGGAGAGACATGATTACCTAGCCAGCTGACCTAGCATTTGATAATGATTTTGTGCTTGTTCTATTCTTTCTATATCTGTCATAGATCTTCCATTTGAAACCAACGAGCAAGTCCTATATTAAGCAAATGAACACCGTAAACTAATTAGAGAAATTAGTAGACGTAGATAGTCACAATTTTGTGGGCACGTTGTGAGAAGAAATCAACTGGAGAACTTGGTGACAGCTGGCAAGATTGAGAGGAAAAGAACAGGGGGAAGGCAGAGAAGTAAATGTCTGATTGGCTTGGCCACATGGCATGGCCGAGACAAGAACACAGAACTGAACCACAACTCTGGTGATTGTGTGGGATGATGAAACATTACCGCCCACGCTTATTGGCACGGAACATGATGACGACGATCTTCCATCTGACGTTATCCATGTGTCTAGATACCGGATTTATATTTGAAAAAATGGTTCTGTATGTGACTGTAGTGCAAAATAATCTTCACATATGAAACGTAACATTCACAGAGTTTTCGTAAACAATGACATACCCGACAAGCTGCATGACACCAAGTCTGTGGCGCGGCCAGTTCTGGATGCTTGATTGTCAGCCTCGTCCACTGCCAGGGGTCGGTCGCATGAAGAGTCAACAGCCACAGGTCACTGTACACCTAAATATCATACCAGGAACAATTTTACAGTCAACCAATCACAAAACAACATAGTCTAATTAAAAACATCTGCTACATCTGAAGTAGGCCATTGAGGATTAGAATATTTGTTTCACAAATTCTGGAGATTCATAATCATAGTAAACAAAAGACCCCTTCTATATCCTTTACAGGGCATTGCAATCAACCCCAGCATTCACTGGCTGTTTGTGATTTATTAGGCAACGTAGTAGTGTGCCATTGCTTTCCGAATGGCTGACACCTCATACTATCAAAATCAACGCAAAGTAGCCTCCTTCCAAATACCCCTCTGCTGATTTTGAACCCTAGACTCGGTATGTTGCTAGTTTTTACCCTACCCTGGCCCCAAGAGAATAAATCTGTCAGCTAGAATTCCACATCCCCAAGACATTTAAATCTGCTGGCTATAATTTTACTGTCCCCAAGACAATAAATCTGCTAGCTAGAATTCTACCATCCCAAAGACAATCTACTGGCTGAAATTCTACTGTCCCCAAAACAATAAATCTGTCGGCTAGAATTCTACTGTCCCAGAGACAATAAATCAGTCAGCTATAATTCTACTGTCCCGAAGTCAATAAATCTGCTAGCCATAATTCTACTGTCCCTAAAACAATAAATCTACTGGCTAGAATTCTACTGTCCCTAAAATAATAAATCTGCTGCCTAGAATTCTACCCTCACCCCTATACAATAAATCTGCTGGCTTGAATTCTACTGTCCCCAAGACAATAAATCTGCTGGCTAAAATTCTACTGTCTTCAAGATGATAAATTTGTCGGCTAGAATTATACTGTCCTCGAGACAATAAATCTGCTAGCTAGAATTCTACTGTCCCTGAAACAATAAATCTGCTAGCTATAATTCTACTGTCCTCGAGAGAATAAACCTGCTAGCTAGAATTTTACCCTGGCCCCAAGACAATAAACCTGCTAGATTGAACAACATACTGTCAACAAGCCACTTACTCTGTTCTGCCCCACACAGCCACCCATGATGAGAATGTGCCTGTCATCCAGGGTTGTCTGAAGAAGAAACATACACATTTTACCTAGTTGTATGTGCTCCCCATAGAGCACAGGCTTACATTAACTTCTCTTCTTTCCTTCTTCTTAAAGTGTCTTTCTAGCTGGCACAGGTGATCATGACTCACCACACAACTCATTCTTAGTTAGTTACTTAGCATTCAACAGATATCCTCATTGCACATCAAACTATTCAGTCCATAAGTGCTTAGATCCCTTCCTCAGTAAATCCTGCTAACGACACCAGTTCTGTGTTAGTTTATTAATCTTCTTTTGCTTCCTGTTTAGTGTTCTTGTTTGGCCACATCTCTTTTAACTTGCTGTTCTCGCAGTCTGACCATGGATGTAGATTCACAGTCATCACTTGGTTTTCGCAATTGACTTACTTTTCATAGAGCATTCAGTATATCAGCCTGGTCCATGGCTCATCTGTCCTCCACAGCAGCCTTAGCTGCAAGCCTGTCAACCTGTTCATTTCTTTGTACACCCACATACCCTGGCACGAAAATGAAACTAATCTTTGTCAGTCGAGATTGCTCCAGAGATAGCAGCCACTCTCTTTGGACCCACCACATCTCTATCTTCCTGAGCATACTCATTGAGTCACCAAGGAAACATGTCCGAGTGAAGGATTGTGTCTCGAGCCATGTTACTGCTATACTTACTGCCATACCTCCATAGCCAGACTACTTGTGGTCAAGGCAAAAGTGCCAGAATCTTCTTTCACAATTCTCCCTCCGGCCTGAGCCGTAAAGGTCCATGAACTTATCACTCGACGAACGACCGACCCATCTGTGTAAATGACAGCATCATTCTTAATTTCTATTATGGGTATCTTCTTCATCTGTCCCCATTTCTTCTTCCATATCCCATAATTTCTATTCTGAAGCCCAAACCATTAGCTGGCTGTGACCATGTCTGTCCATTAGCTGATGTTCCCATACTGTGCACCTATTGTACAAAGTGTGCATATCTCTAACTTTGTTAGAGGTGCTTCCTGTCGTCAGGCAGTATTGATTCACCTCTGCCTCTTTACCTGTTCCATCTTGTTGCCTACTGGGGCTTAAACCCAAATGTATGCCAGATTCTGGATATAAAAAGTTTCATCACTTGTAGGGGTGAGGTAGGCTTAGATTGGTCATAAGCGACATTCTCTTTTCTTTCTTTTTTTCTCATTAAGACCACTAAAACAACTTAATACATTGTGGAGTGATACAGATAGAGCTACAAAAATTAGATTTTTAAGGACAATCATCTTTCCCAGTGCAATACACGCCTGTGAGATCTGGACACTTACTAAACAAGCTGAACAGCACATAAATGTCTTTCAATATAAATGTTATAGACGGGTTATAAGAATATCTTGGAAACAGAAAAGAACAAATGCATCCATATGACAAGATCTGAATATTGAAGAGGGCTGGCTATTAAAAATGATAAAACAAAGAAAACTTAAATATTTTGGTCACTTGAAACGCCATGAAAGTTTGGAGAGAACAATTACAGAGGGGTATGTGCCGGGGAAGAGAGGAAGAGGCAGGCCAAAGAGAAGATGGGTGCAGGATGTGGCAGATGATCTCCAGATGGGTGTATCGGATGCGGGACATCTTGCTTATGACCGAGAAGTTTTCCGGAAGGTTGTTATGGGAGCGAGGTTCTGCAAAGGACATGCTACTGAATGAATGGTGTATAGGCCTATGATCACACATGTCAAGCCTTTGTAGGCCAGTCATGATTGGCTGAATGTTGGTTTCTTTCACCCTCTATCTCCCATTGGTCAGATCCTCAACTAACTCCAAGCCCTCCTATCTTTATTCAGTTCAGTATTTGGAAAAAAAAAAAAAATAAATAAATTGGCCTCGTTCAACCTGCTTCTTCAGCGTTGGTTATAATTGAGATCCATAATTTTGTGAGTTTTGATCTTCTATTTTTGTTCTCATTCGAGTTAGTCCTAAACAGGGCTGGTTATATTTTCTCACTGTGTTCGTCAGATACAAATGGGTCTTATGGGACTCATGCTGATGGCATTTTCTTTATTGCGTTGAATTGGTTCTGATGTTAGTTGCATACAGGATGTAGCAGTCAACCCCAGCATTTATTGGCTGTTTGTGATTCCTGGGCAAGTCTACGTTCAGTAGTTTGCCATTGCTTTCTGAATGACCGACACTCATACCATTTCATAAAAAAACCAACGCAAGGTGGTCTGATGTGAAATCACCACAGCTGTTTTGATTGCAGGTATGCGGGATTACAAACTGTATCTTTAAACCCTTCACCATGGAGCCAGTCTTCGCCATGGAAGATTAAATGTCATGGCAGGGCAGACCAGGTCCTAAGCCTTGGTTGGCAACTGGTCCAGGATCAAAGCTCTGACAGGCGGACAGTTAGAGCAATGCTTTGCTGATCCGATAGCTTCTGCAGCTGGTCTTGTTCCAGATGTATTGGTGTTACCTTTCCTGTGGAGTAAACTAACCAGGTAGAGCAAGGGCAACACATGGTCTCTACAACTCAGCCCAGGCTTTGTGCTATGGAGAGGTATAACTCCATCCATAGTCTGTTTGTAGTTATGGCAATATTGAAGCACAATGTAATAAACTATAGTCTGACAAGACGGCCAGGTGCCAGTAGATTAAAATAATGTCTAGCGGACTACCTGGAACTGGCCATATCGAGGTTCAGGTTTAGCATCTTGAATCACGGGCTGCAGTGTCCAGGAGGCTTTCAGGAAGTTGAACACCCACAAGTTGTTGGTTCTGGGTTACAGAAACAAGTGTGATCACAATCTTACTTTCATAGCCAGGCAAGAAAACACACAAATAAAAACAAGGACAACTAAATCAACAATAAATCAATCAAGCCAGCTCTGCCTCCATAATGAAGACTGATTGCATTAGAACTGCAGAGCTCTCGTTCTCTGGCTGTGGTTGTACACTGTTGTTCATCCATTTCTTGCAATCTATGGTTCTGTTGCCCAGCTATTGAGTTGAGAACGTGGAGTGACACTGTCAGCTGTGAATTTCCTTTACAACTGTCCACGGTTGTTTGTATCGTGAACTGCTTGCTCAGAAAAACAGCGGCTGGCTGGTCGCTGAACTAAATGGGTTTGCCTTATGTAGTAATGTGTGGCTGTTGGTTTTTTAGTGACTGCCGCTTCCATTGGCGATGAACTGTATTTTTTGTGGCGGACATTTGTGTTGACATTCTGGCAGGGGCATTATGCATAATATACCTGTGTGGGTTGTTGGTTTGTAGAGACTCCTGTCTTTTCAACTTTTCACATGGGGCAGTGAGGAACATTTTATGTGATATTCACTGGCACAGAAACGAAGAATAAGATTATTTTTCCAACTAGTATGGTTATGAAGCTGACTCAGCCTCTTGACCATGGAGCACAGGCTCTCAACTAACTCATGTCCAGTTCTTTGTAAGACTTGTTCCTGACCGGCTGGATTTTGCAGCTAACGTTTCTACGGGATAAAGCAGGGCTAAGGGACTTCTTCTTCTTCTTCTGCGTTCATCCGGAGTTTTTTTTTTCCGGACGTGATTGCGTTGTGCCTGTTTACAGCAGAGCTGCGTTTTTGCGCCATTAGGCCGACACATCTGACTTCTGCGGGGGCTAAGGTACTACTTTTACCTTTTTCTGTTAAGCAACATACTCATTCTGAGGTTAGCCGTCAGCTCTCCAAGCGATGAATGCAAGACTTGGGGGTAAAAGTTAGTTGCATATCCTTTACAGGATAGCAGTCAACTCCAGCATTTCTGGCTGGTTGTGATTCCTGGGCAAGTTTACGTTCAGTAATTTGCCATTGCTTTCTGAATGACTGGCACCCATACAATTTCATAAAAAACCAACACAAGGCGGAGTCCTGCCAAATCTCCCGCAGCTGTGTTTCTCGAACGCAGTAGAGAGTTTACAAACTGCGTCCGCTTCCCCTTCGCCACGTAGATGGCTCAAGACTTGGGTGCTGGTTGTTTATCGGCAGAGAGATCAGAAGGGCGGGATGTCAGATGGGCCTGCATACCCAAATCTTAACATTTTAAATATTGAGCACAACCCACCACTGGCAACGCTAATCGCACTCTGGCATGAACCTAAGGCCTATCCACATCAATATGGAAGCACTATACTCGAGTTTCGCTCTCGTTTGAGCTCGTCAGTAGTGCATATCTCTGACCGGATCCGGAAACAAGCCCCGGATCACGCGTGTGAAGCGGGTGTGTAATCACGCGGCACACACTGGACACAGCCAAATTATCACAAAAGAATACTACACCGTCACCCATCGTAAGCTATGCTCAACATTTTGAAAATAAAGTTCATTCATTCGTTCATCACTATGGAGAACTGCTGTGACTCTCTTTCAGTCTTGTATAGTCTTCATCACAGCGGAGACCATGGTCGGGTTCCTCTCTCAACTTGCCAGATTAATGTCTGGTCAGGTCGCTCCACCAGGAGGTGAAGGGAAGTACTGGTCAGGTCGCTCCACCAGGAGGTGAAGGGAAGTACTGGTCAGGTCGCTCCACCAGGAGGTGAAGGGAAGTACTGGTCAGGTCGCTCCACCAGGAGGTGAAGGGAAGTACTGGTCAGGTCGCTCCACCAGGAGGTGAAGGGAAGTACTGGTCAGGTCGCTCCACCAGGAGGTGAAGGGAAGTACTGGTCAGGTCGCTCCACCAGGAGGTGAAGGGAAGTACTGGTCAGGATAAATTCTGACCCTAGATCTTCAGTATCCCTGTATCCCCAGTGGTATACTGATTCAAGTGGGTGGCACATATTGATTAAAGTGGGTGGCATAAATTGATTAAAGTGGGTGGCACATATTGATTAAAGTGGGTGGCATAAATTGATTAAAGTGGGTGGCACATATTGATTAAAGTGGGTGGCATAAATTGATTAAAGTGGGTGGCATAAATTGATTAAAGTGGGTGGCACATATTGATTAAAGTGGGTGGCATATATTGATTAAAGTGGGTGGCATATATTGATTAAAATAGGTGGCATATATTGATTAAAGTGGGTGACATGTATTGATACAAGTAGGTGGCATATATTGAATAAATCCCCTCTGCTGTGTGTCCACCGTGACGAGGTAGAGGGGCTTGTGCGTCCCAATGACCCCAAGAGCTATGCCGACAGTAGCACAGCTACTGGTAGGGCCACCCATGTCGGACAGGTCAAGGGAGAGGGACCAGACGAAGAGACACACAAACCTGCTGCCTTGTAGGTAGACTGGGGACAGTCAAAGGCTAGGGAAAGCATCCCGAATAAATGCTTGTCGAAATCGGATGTACTGAGCCACAGGCTTGACAAAGCAGTGCAACGTAAAACCTGCTGCCTTGTAGGTAGACTGGGGACAGTCAAAGGCTAGGGAAAGCATCCCGAATAAATGCTTGTCGAAATCGGATGTACTGAGCCACATACTTGACAAAGCAGTGCAACGTAACTTAATTCATGATGTCACAAATCAAAATTAATCGTTATGGTGCTAATCCCGTGAAGTCCCATCAGGCGGCGATAGTGCCGGGCCCCCTGCCTCGAGGGGGTCCACCCATGACTACTGGTGGTCACCTTCCCCTGTGCTGTGGAGTCAAGGCACAGAGGAGTAGGTTAAGAGCTATTGACCAAATACCCCGGACACTCAACATACTACAGTGGAATGCCGAAGGAGTTTACAAGAAGAAAGACTCCCTAACACAGCGTCTTCATAAAGATAGAATAGATGTGGCATGCATTCAAGAGACACACCTCAACGCCAATCACAAATTCTCAGTCAGAGGATATCAGGCCACACGTTTCGACCGCGAAGGACACAAAGGAGGAGTTCTAATACTTACACGAAATACAATACCTTGCAGCGAAGTATCTGTGATCTCTGACAACCAAACGGAAATTATAGGTGTTGATATAATGATAAAGGACGTGAAAATAAGAATCTACAATCTGTATAGCCCAGCAGATAAGGACCTTACACTCTCAAACATGAAAATAACTGACACAAACTGCATTATTGTCGGAGACTTTAATAGCCGTTCAGAAAGATGGGGATACCCAGATACTGACAAAAGAGGAGATGAATTGGAGGACTGGGAAATAGACTCAAATCTCCATCTACTCAACAAAGCGGATGACACACTGAGCTTCTACTCCAGAAGATGGCTTACCACTTCTACTCCAGACTTAGCTTTCTGCACAGGAGACATCCTCCACAAAATTGATCGCCATGTGCTGGACCAATTAGCAGGTAGTGACCACAGACCAATCAAGCTTGTAATGAATATGGAGTATGTTCCACAGGAGCAAAAGCCCTTGCCCCGCTGGAATTACAAACGAGCAGATTGGGACAGATTTGCCATACTAACAGACAAATATTGTGAAAACATAAATACACGATATGGCAACATAAAGCAAATGGTGGAAAGTCTAAACAGAGCGATAATACAGGCAGCCACTGAGTCCATTCCAAGAGGAGCGAGGAAAAATTACAAACCATACTGGACTGAAGAACTACAAAGTTTGGAGGACAAAGTTGAAGATGCCAGGAAGACAGCAGAGAGAGAACAAACAATTGAAGCGAATATCTCTCTCAAAGCCATCTCAGCAAAATATAAAAGAACAGTAAATCAAACAACAAGAGATTGTTGGAGGGAAAAAACAGAAAACCTGAATTTTGACAGGGATGGAAACAAACTATGGAAACTAGTGAAAGCCATGAACAATGAAGGACCTAGCAACAAACAAATAACAATTAAACAAGGAAATGCCTTGCTTACAGGAAAAAAGGCTGCAAATGCACTAATGGAACACTATGCAAATGCAAACCACATTGATATTACAACCGAACAGAAGAAAGCAACCAAAGATAAACAGATACATCATACAAATACAGAGACAGCAGCAGAATATATGATGGCAAATCTAACAATGGAAGAAATGGAACAGGCAATGAATACCCTAAAAAAGAAGAAATCACCAGGAAAGGATGGAATCACAAATGAAATGCTAATAGGACTAGGCACTAAGGCAAAAAAGAAACTACTAGCAGTCCTAAATTACAGCTGGAAGAGGGGAATAGTCCCACAGGCATGGAAAGAAGCTATACTAATACCAATCCCAAAGAAAGGAAAAGACCTGGAAGAACCAAATGGCTATCGACCTATCAGTCTACTTAGCTGTGTAGGAAAATTAATGGAACGCATTATCAATGGCAGGCTAACATGGCATCTGGAAGAAAACAAACTCTTAACACCACACCAAGCAGGATTCAGAAAGTACAGATCCACTGAAGATCAAATAACCTATATAGCTCAGGAAATAGAGGATGCCTTCCAAGAGAAAAAGCACACACTAGCAGTCTGGATAGATTTAGAAAAAGCATTTGATAAAGTATGGAAGGAAGGACTGAAAGTAAAACTGCAAAAAATGCATGTTTGTGGAAAAATGTATAAATGGATCAGCCACTACCTTGAGAACAGAACTGCCAGGACAAAAGTACAAGGACAAACCAGCAAAATGATGCTGTTGGAGCAAGGTGTCCCCCAAGGAGGAGTTCTTTCACCAACATTATTCCTAGCATATATAAACGACATCACAGAAAATTTTCCAGCCAGAGTACACACATCATCCTTTGCTGATGACCTAGCCATATGGACATCTGAAGAATATATTAGTACAGCTAACAGCAGAATACAGCAAGCCTTATTAGCACTAGAGGACTGGTCAAAATCATGGCTAGTGAAGATAAGTGAGGAGAAAACAACATGCACAGTGTTCTCCCTCTCAAATAAAACTCAACTACCTAAGCTGGTATTGAATGGAAAAATATTGCGCCATGAAGAAAATCCAAACTATCTCGGAGTCACCTTTGATCGTCGCCTGACATGGAAAACACAGGTTGAGAAAAATCGAACAAGAGCAAGGCAAAGAATGGCAATCATGAAAAAGCTTGCTGGTACAACGTGGGGAGCAGATGAGAAAGTTCTCAAGAAGTTATATACTGGACGGGTGAGGCCAGTACTGGAATATGGCATTGCAGCTTGGGCAACAGCAGCTAAGTCAAACTTTAACAAAATAAGTAGAGTCCAAAATCAAGGAATGCGAATCATAACTGGAAGCCTGAAGACAACGCCTATTAATGAACTTGAAAAGATCACTTGTTTACAACCAATGCAGGATAGAAGAGATAGCAGAGCCCAGCAACAAGCAGAAAAATTTAGAAGATTGACAGACCACCCTATGTATAAAAGGTTTAGTGGTTTTGGAAAGGGACGACTGAAGCGTAGCAACTTTGTAGAAACTGCAAAACTAAAAATTAGGGCAGATCCCATACTTAACATATCAACAGTCAAACCTATTTACAATGCAGACAAGTTCCCAGCTTGGAGACAGCAGCAACTGCCGGAGATGATAGAAAACATTCCTGGTATTGAGAAAAAGAACACTCAGCATGAAACCGAAAGAAGAGAAATAACCCTAAACTACATAAAAGAACATTACCCAAGCAGCAATTGGACCCATGCATATACAGATGGATCAGCCAAAAATTCAATAGAGAATGGAGGAGGAGGAATTCTCCTAAATTTAAAAAATGGAGTGAAAAAAAACACATTCAGTGGCAACTGGAAAGTTTTCAAGTAACTTCAAAGCGGAGGTAGAGGCTCTGAAAACTGCAGCAGAAATGCTCTTGATGGAGGAAAATAAAGAGAAGCAAATAGCTATCTTCACAGATGCAAAGTCAGCTGTCTCAATACTGAAGAGCAATAACAGCACAGAAATAGCTGACCTAAGAGCAGCACTCCATGGTCTATGCCAGAAATCCAAAAAAGTTGTAATACAGTGGATCCCATCACATTGCAGTATACCTGGAAATGAAGAGGCTGACAGACTGGCAAAAGAGGGCGGACGACTACCACAGCCTAACATAGACATAACCTATAATGAGGCAAAGAGGTTGATAAAAAGCACCTATAGAACCAAATGGGAATCAGAGCATCCAGGCCACCAGAAGGATGATGCATATTACAAACTCGACAGAAGAGAACAAGTAGCAATCTTCAGACTCCGCACAGGACATAACAGGCTGAAATACCACTTGTTCAATAAACTAAAGATAGGAGATACCGATGAATGTAATTGTCGAACTGGAAAAATGACAGCAAAACATTTGCTTCAGGATTGCCCAATATATGCAGAACAGAGAAAGATATTTTGGCCCACACCTGCTTCATTTGAGGACAAGCTCTATGGAGATATCAACAAGCTCAAGTTGACCGTAGCTTACTTTAACTACATACAGGTTGACATTTAAAGGTGTATGAAGAAGTATTCAGACTGCCACACTTCATACCACAGGTATGTCGATTACAAAAGCCTCCCAGAGGCATGAAATGGAATATTGCTGGATAGGAGATCCATTACGTGGAAAGTCCGAATCAAAAGCTCACTGTGTGGGCTTTCAAAAAAGGTGGAAAAAGTGTCCTAGTGGCACGAAATGGAATATTGCTTGGATAGCAAATCCATTATGTGGAAAGTCCGAATCAAAAGCTCACTGTGTGGATGTCATCTGCACACTGCATTCTTCTGGTTTCCGGTAGAACAGCCTATGGTGAACGGAAGGCCCAATATACGGAAGTGAGGCTAAGCAGCCATGTGCAGGACGTGACGATTCCTTGGGTGAGCCCAGTACCAGAGCGCTATGTATCGGCTCTGCAATTATGGAAGCCTCCTTGGATGGCGGGGAATGCCCATGGTCTGCCCCTGCCTTCCCTTGAGGGCTGACCAGGATGTCTTTGGCTGTTCTATATGGGCCTGCTAGGATGGGAGATAACACCACAACAGTGAGAGTCAAACGTCCTAAGAAACCCCCCCCCCCCCCCCGGGAAGGTTAACCCGGTCAACAAATGCCCGCAGAAGTCGGATGTGTCGGCCTAACGGCGCAAGAACGCAGCTCTGCTGTAAACAGGCACAACGCAATCACATCCGAAAAAAAAACTCCGGATGAACGAAGAAGAAGAAGAAGAATAAATTGGGTGGCATATACTGATTAAAGTGGGTGACATATATTGATTCAAGTGTCAACTGACAATTATACTCATTTATAAACCTGTCCGACATCAAAACACACTCATTTATAAACCCTTCTAACATTAAACACACTCATTTATAAACCAATCTGACATTAAAATACTCATTTATAAACCAATCTGACATTAAAATACTCATTTATAAACCCTTCTAACATTAAACACACTAATTTATAAACCTGCCCAACATTAAAACACACTCATTTATAAACCAATCTGACATTAAAATACTCATTTATAAACCCTTCTGACATTAAAACACTCAATTATAAACCTGTCTTACATTATAACACACTCATTTATAAACCAATCTGACATCAAAACACTCATTTATAAACCAGTCTGACATTAAAAATAAACCAATCTGACATTAAAACACACTCATTTATCAACTTGTCTGACATTTATAAACCAATCTGACATTAAAACACTCATTTATAAACCAATCTGACATTAAAACACACTCATGTATAAACCAATCTGACATTAAAACACACACATTTATAAACCAATCTGACATTAAAACACACTCATTTATCAACTTGTCTGACATTTATAAACCAATCTGACATTAAAACACTCATTTATAAACCAATCTGACATTAAAACACACTCATTTATAAACCAATCTGACATTAAAATACACTCATTTATAAACCAATCTGACATTAAAACACACTCATTTATCAACCTGTCTGTCATTTATCAACCTGTCTGACATTTATAAACCAGTCTGACATTAAAAGACTCATTTATAAACCAATCTGACATTAAAACACACTCATTTATCAACCTGTCTGACATTAAAACACACTCATTTATCAACCTGTCTGACATTTATAAACCAATCTGACATTAAAACACACTCATTTATCAACCTGTCTGACATTTATAAACCAGTCTGACATTAAAACACACTCATTTATAAACCAATCTGACATTATAACACTCATTTATAAACCAATCTGACATTAAAACACACTCACCCTAGCCCTGGCCTGGGCGAACCACCAAAAATGACCATCAGGTGACCAGCCACAGAAGCTGAGTGACCGCCCAAGGCTTCTGGCTCCTGGCCAAGTGACAGCACATGAGACCAACGGTTGGTGACGGTACTGTACACGTGCAGCTCCGAAAAATAGTGGGCGGACTGAGTGGACATGAAATTATAAACACCATCAATTCATCCATGAAACATACAATTAACGAGAATAAGAATCATTTTTACATACAACATCAAATCAAATATATTCATGAACTTATCAGATTGTTTTACACAGATCTGAACAATGTTATGAGTGCTGACCATTCAGAAAGCAATGGCAGATTCATCATCATCATCATCATCATCATCATCATCATCATCATCAAGTGCTATGCCAGCTGGTGTAGGCGTTCATGACTTCCCACAGATCTCGGTCTTTGGTGTTCTGGATCACCTCTGCTGCTGATATTCCTCCATGCCACCATCTCAATCCATCCAGCATCATTTCTCTTGGTCGGCCCCTCTTCCCCTCAATCTTTCTAGTCGACACGATGTTCACCAATGCCTCTCTTCTCATCACATGGCCAAAGAAAGCTGTTTGTCTCTTTCTAATTGTTGTATAAAATGTTCTAGTTTAATTAGTCTCTTTCAGGCAGTCATCGTTAGTGACTCTGGCAGTCCAAGGAATTCGCAACATTCATCTCAGGAACCACAATGGCAAACTACTGAACGTAAATTTGCCTAGAAAATCACAAACAGCTAATAAATACTGAGGTTAACTGCGATGTCCTGTCCTGTCCAACTAAGTTTATCAATGAGATAGACATCTATATAAGAACAGCAGTGTACAGCAACAAATCTTCAAACAATCAAAGAGGGAGTATCACAGCCTGGGAATCTGAGAATAAGTAGCACATATTTTGTTCAATTTCTTTTCATTGTTCTCATTTTTTATCTGTCCTTTCTTCTCCTTCGGTTATTATGCCTTAATGCAGTCAATGTAGTGTCCTTCCCATGTTTAAATGTTGTGTTTTGTATATTTGTTTGCAGATGTAGGTTGGTCACAGCAATGTCCTATGTTTTCCATAATTGTGTTCTGTAAAGCTGCATTACTTTGTGTTATTTTATATTGTTCAAACAATCAAGCAGCTAATAACAACCAGCCGGCTCCATGGTGAAGTGGTTACGGACTAATTCTAATCCCGCATAGAATGTTCTAAACACAGCTGGGTTGGTTTTTTTATGAAATGGTATGGGTGCCGGTTGTTCAGAAAGCAATGGCAAATTACCGAACGTAAAACTTTCCCTAGAATCACGATCAGCCAAAAAATGCTGGGGTTGATTGCTACGTCTGTAAAGGATATGCAACTAAAGAAAAAATAAATAACAACCATACAAACTGAAGCTTTATTAAATGGATGGAGGAATGTAGACATGTGGAGGGAAGTAAATAAAATACATGCCAAATCCTGACCCCCGAGGAAAACATAAACCATTGGACAAGAAATGATCACAACATGATTTTCAGACTTCAAACACAATATAAATCTATTAACAGAAACCTGAACAGACTCAAGTGCAGCTCACTCCGAAGAGTTCACTTGATATATATCCTCATAAGACTGCCGAACATCACCCTCTTTGAATATCTGGCTCCTATATATATCAGAATATAGTTATATTTTTAGTTTCATATCCTTTAATGGACGTCGCAGTCAACTCCAGCATTTATCGACTGTTTGTGATTTCTTGGCAAGTTTATGTTCAGTATTTCTCATTGCTTTATGAACAACTAGCACTCATACCATTGTATGAAAACCAATGCAAGGCAGTCTGCTTCCAAATCGCCTGCAGCTGTATTTCGAGTGCAGTATGTGGGATTAAAATTGCATTCGTAACCCCTTCACCACCAAGCTGGCAGGACATTTTTACCTCCACCAACACCAGATAAAAGGAACACTTCATCTGGATCAACACAAGAGACAATGAACAATGAATGAGAAGTCAACAGTTTAGTCCCACTGACCGGGGTAGGGTTGAACCGACTACCTCACTAACAGCCCACCGGAAGAACGGGTGCTTTAATTCATTCGGCCATGGTTAGTGTCATAATGATTGTGGTTTTCATTCTGTCACAATGAAGTCCACCCATGTGTTACTGGGGCCCACAAGACGCAAAGAACAGCAATATAATACCTGGTATTTATTTCAATATCTAGGGGCAATTATAACATCGGATGGAAGATGCACAAAAGAGATTAAGAACAGAATGGGGCAAGTAAAACCTGCATTTCAGAAAGTGAAAAGTATCTTATGCAATAAGTCACTGTCATTGAATGTAAGAAAGAAAGTGCTAAAATGCTATAAAGAACCTTTTTTTCTGTGTGGCAGTGAATCTTGGAATATGAATGAGCAAATTAGGAAGAACTTGGAAGCAATAGAGATGTGGTTCCTGAGATGAATGTTGTGAATTCCTTGGGCTGCCAGAGTAACTAACGATGATTGCCTGAAAGAGGCTAATGAAACTAGAACATTATATACAAAAAGAAAGAGATAAACAGCTTTCTTTGGTCATGTGATGAGAAGAGAGGCATTGGAAACATCGTGATGACTGGAAACATCTAGGGGAAGAGAGGCAGAGGCCGACCAAGAGAAATGATGCTGGATGGAATTAGATGGTGGCATGGAGGAATATCATTAGCAGAGTTGATCCAGAACACCAAAAACCGAGATCTGTGGAGAGACAAGAATGCCTATGCCAGCTGGCAGGGTACTTGATGATGATTCATGTCATAATACATGACCAAGGAAGGTTGGCGTGAGACCAGCTGCCTTTTCCCCAAGAAAACTGGAGCTGAAAATCCAATCAGTTACCAGCAAGTCTACAATGGGCTGGGTGCGAGTTGGTTAATGGCCGGTGTTCCACTGGGAGATGAAAGCTAGAAGGAGAAGACAATGAAGTCCCTCCCGAGTCGTTCAGTTATCTAGATAATCTAAATAACTCACTCAACTTATTCAAACATTGGCTCACGCAAGATTTGCGACCTGAGATAACATCAACATATTGATACACAGCCACAAATCCCCACATGCATGCACACATACATAAAGAAACAACAGATACAGAGAAAACCTAAAGAAACAACAGAAACAGAGAAATAGATAAAGAAACAACAGAAACAGAGAAATACATAAAGAAACAATAGAAACAGAGACAAACATACAAAGATAAAGAAACAAAAGAAACAGACAAACACACACAAAGAAACAACAAAACCAGAGACAAACACACACATTCACACAAAGAAACAACATAAACAGACACACACACAAACATAAAGAAACAACGTAAACAGACACACACAAACATAAAGAAGCAACATAAACAGACACACATAAACATAAAGAAAAAACATAAACAGAGACAAACAAACACAAAATAAAGAAACAACATAAACAAACACACACAAACATAAAGAAAACACACAAACATAAAGAAACAATATACACAGACACACTCACATAAACATAAAGAAAGAACCAAAACAGAGACAAACAAACACACACACACATAAAAAACATCAGAAACAGAGACAAACAAACACACACAAACATAAAGAAACATCCAAAACTGAGACAAACAAACACACACAAACATAAATAAACAACAGAAACAGAGACTAACCTGGTGTAACGGGTAAGGTATGGGATGACTCCAGCCACCAAAGAGCACCAAGTTTCCATTATATTCAACCATTGTTGCACAAGCCTTTGGTGATGGATACGTGCCTAGAATAAGAACAACATGGAATATGTACTATAACCATTTGTGTAGTAAAGAGGTATGCAACAAGCTTACAGACTGGTATTTGGTTACTTGTCAGCAGAAACAATATCGAGTTGAGTTGGAAGGAGGAGGAGGGAGAGGAAGAGATAGAAAAGTCATCCAGGTGAGGGAACATAAAATAGGGAATATTTATACACTTTACTGTGGGGAGATCCACTGTCATGGAGGATGTGAGTGAGGAAAACAATGCGCATGGTCAGGAAATCTGACAATCTTAGAGCTGATGCAATTTGTGACATGCCACGGCAAATACCGAGTTCACTGCTAATGTATGTTGTTACATGGGAGACACTGCCGTAAGGTTACGGTGTATACCTCAGGCTCTGAATTTCTTGGGTCGAATCCAAGTATAGGGCTGGACATTATTACAAGAAATGCTGGTTTATAATGATATCAGATGATGCCCCCCCCCCCCCATCTCTTGGGTACTGACAGGAAACCTATTCTTCTTGGATAAGGGTGAAAAAGAGGGGGGGTCCTCATGTGTGAGGTTTTTTTTTTTTTTTTTGGCAATCACTCGCTTTGAACTCAAGCGTAGTCCATACATGTGCTACTACTTCTAGTACACTGAACTGATTTTTGTGTGTAGATTAGCTTTCCGTATTATCAGCGTCCCTCGCCATCAGGTAACCCCACTCCAACCTTTCAGGTACTTGTAATTTACATCCCCAAAGCAAGGATGAGAAGTCAACATTTTAGCCAACCTCCTGGTGTAGGGGTTGAACTCGTTACCTTGGCATCAGCACACCGGAAGGCTAAGAAAGAGCGCTCTTATTAATTCGGTGATACTGACCTGTGCCATTAGTTGTGCAAATCAAAATAGTGCATATGTTAATGCACAGAAAGAAAAGACTGTCACAGTAGTGATTTCCTTCTAGACTAGGATACAAAAAATCAGAAAGAAAGAAAGAAAGAAAAGAAAGAAAGAAAGAAAGAAAAGAAAGAAAGAAAGAAAGAAAGAAAGAAAGAAAGAAAGAAAGAAAGAAAGAAAGAAAGAAAGAAAGGAAAGGAAAGGAAAGGAAAAAAAGAAAGAACATTAATAAATCACATACCCATAGCTACGTCTTCATCATCACATACCAATGGCTACATCTTCAACATCAACCAAACACATACCCATGGCTACATCTTCAACATCAACAAATCACATGCCCATAATAACCACATCAACAAATCATATACCTATAGCTACCTCTGCAATATCAACAAATCACATGCCCATAACCACATCAACAAAGCACATACCCATAGCTACATAAATAAATCACATACCCATAGCTACATAAATAAATCACATACCCATAGCTACATCTGCAATATCAACAAATCACATACCCATAGCTACATCAATAAATCACATATACATAACTATATCTACAACATCAAAAATCACAAACCCATAGCTACATCTGCAATATCAACAAATCACATATCCACAGCTACATCTGCAATATCAACAAATCACATATCCACAGCTACATCTACAATATCAACAAATCACATATCCACAGCTACATCTACAATATCAACAAATCACATATCCACAGCTACGTCAACAAATTACATATCCATAGCTTTTCTTTTTGTCCCCACATATTCTTTACAGGACATTGCAGTCAACACCAGAATTTTCAGCTGCTGTTGATATTTCGGCAAATTTTATGTTTAGTAGTTTGCCACTGTTTTCTAAACGACCGGCTCACATACCACTGTAAGTAACCAGCGCGACGCGATCCGCTGCAGAATCTCACGCAGCTGTGTTTCGTGTATGGGTACACGGGATTACGAACAACGCCCTTAACCCCTTCGTCAGGGAGACCAGCTATGCATAGCTACATATACAATATCAACAAATCACATACCCATAGATACATCAACAAATCACATACCTATGATACATCAACAAATCACATACCCATAGATACATCAACAAATCACATACCCATAGATACATCAACAAATCACATACCCATAGATACGTCAACAAACCACGTACCCATAGATACATCAACAAACCACATACCCATAGATACATCAACAAATCACATACCCACAGATACATCAACAAATCACATACCCATACATACATCAACAAACCACATACCCTTAGATACATCAACAAACCACATACCCTTAGATACATCAACAAACCACATACCCATAGATACATCAACAAATCACATACCCATAGATACATCAACAAATCACATACCGATAGATACATCAACAAATCACATACCCATAGATACATCAACAAATCACATACCCATAGATACATCAACTAATCACATACCCACAGATACATCAACAAATCACATACCCACAGATACATCAACAAATCACATACCCATAGATACATCAACTAATCACATACCCACAGATACATCAACAAATCACATACCCATAGCTATAGGTCTAATCCACTGTCTGGTTGTCAGATCCAGTCTCCATAAATCATTAAATGTGGTGTTTGTAGACGTACAGCCGCCAAACACGTACATAGATCCGTCATAGTAGATAGCGCTGTGTGAGAACCGGTCACTTATTCTGTTAAAGAAGTGAAAAAAACAAAACCATCTGTCAATGAAGCAACAATAATAATAAAACACCATGGACAGGTGAGCAACTTTACACTAACTCTGTTGCTGTCAATAATACACTCAATTAATTTATAACCACGGACAGGTAAGCAACTTTACACTAACTCTGTTGCTGTCAATAATACACTCAATTAATTTATAACCACGGACAGGTAAGCAACTTTACGGTAACTCTGTTACCGTCAATAATACACTCAATTAATTTATAACCATGGACAGGTGAGCAACTTTACACTAACTCCATTGCTGTCAATCACACGCTCATATAGTTTATAGACAAATCAGAATTTGCATAGCATTCAGGGCAAACCAATCCATGCTTCGTCATCCTCGGAAGATATCAAACAGTGTGGATAATCAATAAAAGAGCTACCAGATGTACCAGTCACATACCACCAAAATAAATGCAGTCACATACCACGAAAATAAAAGCAGTCACATACCACCAAAATAAATGCAGTCACATACCACGAAAATAAAAGCAGTTACCTATTGCTTTAGTTAATGTTGAATGATTTCTGCAGTATGTACCTGACGTGATGAAGTGAAATATACCAGGCAATAAATCGAGCACAAGTTTTTTATAAATGACCTAGTTATATTTAAATATTCCTCTCCACATATCTGAAATATCAGTACTTGCCTTGCAGACACTGCTGGGTTAGGATGAAGAGAAAAGGGACAGCACTGAAACAGAAGTTAGTTGCATGCCCTTTATGGGACGTCACAATCAACCCCAGAATTTGTAGGCCATTTGTGATTTACTGGGCAAGTTTACGTTCAGTAGCTTCCGCTGCTTTCTGAATGACTGATGCTCCTACAATTGTTAAAAATCAACACAAGGCGGTCTCCTTCCAAATCGTATGCAGCTGATTTAAAATGCAATATGTGGGATTGTGAATTGTGATCTCTAAACCTTCTCTATCGACTACAAACGCTGGCATTGAAAAACAACTCCTGTGGATATGGCACTTTGGTATTTGGTCAGGAGGAAAGTCTCTAGACCAGTGGTTCTCAACCTTTTTTGGCCTGCGCCCCCCCCCCCCCCCACCATATTTTCAGAATGTCACACCCCCCCCCCCCCCCTTTCATATTTCCTACCTAAAAATTTGGCCCGTGCCACCCTTCACCATATTTTCAGAACGTCATTCCCCCCTTTCGTATTTCCTACCTAAATATCCCACCCCGCCCCTACACAGTATACGTAATAATGGAAGCTGAATTTAATAGCACATACTAAAACAAGTCTAGACGTCCACATAAAACATGATTTGTGGGTCTACTTACTTTATAAATTAAATTTTAGAAAGATGAGACGTACAGAACCGTAGTCTGAAGGGAAAAACAACATCAAGTGATTGGTTCTTGTATCAACGCGATCTTGAAATAATCTTAATTCCCCCCCCCCCCCCCCACATATAAACCCTTTTTGGGGCTCAAGCTACCTGTTTTCTCTCTCTCACACAGAGAGAGAGAGAGAGAGAGAGAGAGAGAGAGAGAGAGAGAGAGAGAGAGAGAGAGAGAGAGAGACAGACAGAGACAGAGAGAGAGAGAGAGAGAGAGAGAGAGAGAGAGAGAGAGAGAGAGAGAGAGAGAGAGATTATTTTGGACGTTTTCAGAAGATTAAGAAACGATCAATCAGGTTTCATGTTGTCTAGACTGTAATCTTACCCCTTGATTATTCTCTCTGCATATCTGGTCTGACTTTCAGATGTCACGTACGTCCAGCTGACGTCACACTTTGTTAGGCTCTGATGAAATCTCCGCCTCATATGTTTGACAACAGCTGGAATAAAAACAAAACATGGCAGACTGTATTCTTCAGTGGGAATAACAGGCATGTAACAGATGGAATGACATATAAGTAACAGATGGAATGACATATAAGTCAGATGGAATGACATACAAGTAACAGATGGAATTACATATAAATAACAGATGGAATGACAGACAAGTACCAGATGGAGTTAAACCACAATAATAAAAACTGACACAAACTTACACTTGACAACTCTGTTCCCACTGTCTGGACAACTTTGGAGTTGAACTACAATAGTAAAATTGACACAACTTACACTGTTTGGACAATGTTGGAGTTATAGTAATAAAATTGACACAAACTTACATTTGACAACTCTGTTCCCACTGTTTGGACAACTTTGGAGTTATAATAATAAAACTGACACAAACTTACATTGGACAACTGGAGTTACAATAATAAAACTGCTCACAAACTTCCATTTGACAACTCTGTTCCACTGTCTGGGCAACTTTGGAGTTATAATAATAAAACTGACACAAACTTACATTTGACAACACTGTTCCACTGTCTGGACAACTTTAGAGTTATAATAATAAAACTGACACAAACTTACACTTAACAACTCTGTTCCCACTGTCTGGACAACTTTGGAGTTATAATAATAAAACTGACACAAACTTACATTTGACAACACTGTTCCACTGTCTGGACAACTTTAGAGTTATAATAATAAAACTGACACAAACTTACACTTAACAACTCTGTTCCCACTGTCTGGACAACTTTGGAGTTATAATAATAAAACTGACACAAACTTACATTTGACAACTGTGTTTCACTGTTTGGACAACTTTGGAGTTGAACTACAATAATAAAACTGACACAAACTTACACTTGACAACTCTGTTTCACTGTTTGGACAACTTTGGAGTTGAACTACAATAATACAACTGACACAAACTTACATTTGACAACTCGTTTCACTGTTTGGACAACTTTGGAGCTATAATAATAACACTGACACAAACTTACAATTGACAATTCTGTTTCCACTGTTTGGACAACTTTGGAGTTATAAACAATAAAACTGACACAAACCTACATTTGACAACACTGTTCCACCATCTGGACAACTTTGGAGTTGAAAAACAATAATAAAACTGACACAAACTTACATTTGACAACTCTGTTCCACTGTTTGGAAACCAGTTTCGCTGCATCCATCTCCCTGTACGGCGAAAGGAAGCCCAAGATATGTTCAAGTATTTCTTCTGGCATATCGTGTATGGTTAATATCTTGGCTGCTGCTGCACATGAGTGTGGCATCATGTCCACATCTTGTGTGTGTCGTGAGAAGTGGCCGGCATCTGTCTCTTCTGCAGATCTTACTGGATCATCAGTGTCTGTTGTAAACTCATCTGAACTCATTCTTTGAGGAGTATGTAATTCTAGATAGAAGGCAGTATTAATAAGTACTATCTTTATTATTTTGTAGATTAGTTTATTATATATATTCATTCATTAAGTAGCATGTCCTTTGCAGAACCTCACTCCCATAACAACCATACAGAAAACTTCTCGATAATAAGCAAGATGTCCTGCGTCCGATACACCCAACTGGAGATCATCTGTCACATCCTGCATCCATCTTCTCTTTGGCCTTTCTCTTCCTCTCTTCCCAGGCATATACATCTCCATTATTATTCTACTCCAAACTTTCATGACGTTTCAAGCGACCAAAATATTTCAATTTTCTTTGTTTTATCGTCAACCTTTGTCAATATTCAGCTCTTGAAGTATGGGTGCATTTGTTCTTTTCTTTATCCAAGATATTCCTAGAACCCATTCATAATTAACATTTATATTCGAAGGCATTTATGCGCTGTTCAGCTCATTTAGTAAGTAAGTTTATAATATAAAATCTAAAATTTGACACAACAGATGATGATTCATTACAGTCTGAAATAGTTCACAGAGACATGCATTAATGGTATGTTCTCAGACTGATCGCAATCTTCTTTGACAGTGTAGAACGCAATGGTTTTGTCATGTAAACTGCACGCCAGATGGATACATTCCTAAGGACAGTCTCTATAGGCAGCTGGCAAAAGAAAACTGTATATCCACAGCTATAATTCAAGGACATGAAAATGTTGGAGGTAGATATAACAAAGATCGAGGGGGAGAGAGGCAGAGGCAGACCAAGAGAAATGATGCTGGATGAATTGAGACGGTGGCATGGAGAAATATCATCAGCAGAGTTGATCCAGAAAAAAGCAAGGACCAAGATCTGTGGAGAGTCATGAATGCCTACATCAGCTGGCATGGCACTTTATGATGATGATGAGATACAACTTGGTGGGGGGGGGGGGGGGGGGGGGGGAGAGAGAAAGGCTTCTGGCTGTAACACAGTGGAGATGCAGTTAAGAAATCCTCTGAAACTAGATGAAAGGTGAATAATTCAACATGCAATGAAGAGCAGAGCTAGTTGAAAGAAACATCAATCCATAATCAGCTATGAGTTTGTGACTGAAAGAAAGAGGCCGTTATTATTTATTAATATTAGACATTATTAACATTTTTTATTTTCTTGTAGAAGAGTATCTGCATTTTATTTTCTTTTAGCTAATTAGAGTTGCAGTTTTATCATATCTAAGTTTGTGACTACAACTTGTGAATCATGTGCAATTTTATTAAGAAGAAACGACTTAAAATAATAAAAATAAGTGAAAATGGATTCCATTTAATTTGTTCATCACAGTTCACTGTCACTCAATTAAGTTTTTTACAAGTGCAAATCTTAAAAGTATGTGCATATAAAATCACATCTGATTCATAACCTTGTCATTTTATCACATATATCATACGTTATAACTTTACTAAACTACAGAGTTATTGTTTCGAACTGATAACAAAGCAAAACAAATAAATATTAAATAAATAAATAGTTAAATACAGAACGGAACGCACATACATTCGTCTGCTAGTGAAGGAAGGATCCACCAAGTAGGGATTTGTTCATGATACACAGCGTCTATTATTATCATGCTCCAATATTTACAGTCGAAATATATTTTGTAAAACTGAGTGAGTCCCATAAAAGCACAGAGAGTCAACGGGAATCATCGCATCTGTGATATCTGTGATGCCCGTTGATCACAACGACTGGAGACTGGTGGCCGGCATGAATGCCATTATCATCAGGAGCAAAATGGAGTCTCGCATTCACTAAGTAAATATAAGACACGGTGTAAGTTCTTAAAATTGTTTACACACAACAATAATAAAGCAAATATGCACGAAATTTGTTAAATTTAATTATATTCAAGTCTGTAATTTTTTTTTAAAGGTTGAATGAGAGAACAGAATACCCGCCCAAATGTGTCACTCAGTGGGAAAATTTGTAAATGTGCATGTTGAAAACTCTTCGACATAACACTCTTACAAATCAAAACAATGTTTTCCCGTAGTGAATTTGAATAACGAAGACACAAACCATATATATAACGATCTATTGCCTGGCACGTTTCGCTGCATCTCGTGAGGTACTTACTGCAGATGTCACACAACGTAGAGTAAAATAATTAAAATTAGATTAATCGTTCAAGCTGAAATATTACTGTGCGAACATGATCATGTGTATATTTCAGCTTGAACGGTGAATCTAATTATTTTACTCTACGTTGTGTGACATCTGCAGTAAGTACCTGACGAGATGCAGCGACATGTGCCAGGCAATAAATCGTACTATATATATGGTTTGTGTCTTCGTTATTCAAACTGTTACAAATAATAACAATCTTATATAATCACACTCTAATATCACCTTCAAGTGCGATGCCGGCTGGCGTCATGGCTCTCCACAGATCTCGGTCTTTGGTTTTCTAGATAAACTCTGCTGATGATATTCCTCTATCCCGCCAACCTAATCCATCCATCATAATTAAATTTCTCTTGGTCTGCCTCTCTTTCCCTCGATCTTTCCAGTTGTCATGATGTCCTCATATGCCTCTCTTCTCATCACATGACCAAAGGAAGCTGTTTGTCTTGTTCTTATTGTTGTGTATAATGTTCTAGTTTCATTAGCCTCTTTCAGGCAGTCGTCGTTAGTTACTCTGGCAGTCCAAGGAATTCACAACATTCGTCGCAGGAATCACATCTCTGTTGCTTTCAAGCTCTTCCCAATTTGTTCATTTACATTCCAAGATTCACTGCCATACAGCAAAACTGGTTCTATATATCACTTCAGTACTCTCTTTCTTACATTCAATGATAGCTGCTTATTGCATAAGATAGTTCTTAAATGCCTTTGCTTGCCCAATTCTGCTCACACCCTATCTTATATATAAAAGGCAATCTCCGTCTGTATGTCTGTATGTCTGTATGTCCTTTATGCGTTCGCGAACGGCCCATCCGATTGAGATGAAATTTTCTACACGTCTTCCTCTCATTCCAGCGCTGCCAACTGTCATAGTTTTGTTTCTTCTTCCTCCTCCTCCCTCCTCCCCCTCCCTAGATACGTACGTAAATATATGATGATGATGATGAAAGAATCCCCGAACCACAACGCTAGGAAAAGCGAAAAAAAATGACGTGACTACACAGAATCGTCACACGGCAATCATCATCATCATCAAGTGCCGTGCCGGCTGGCGTAGGCATTCATGGCTCTCCATAGATCTCGGTCTTTGGTTTTCTGGATCAACTCTGCTGCTGATATTCCTCCATGCCACGGCAATATCAATAACAATTCATCTTTTTATGTGTAAGGAAGTTATCTACAGTCATGTAGAAGGGAAGAACAATCAATGGAAGGACCGAAATCAAAGAACCTAGACGAGTATGAATTCGGAATGGCGAACTCCCTCCTCCTCTTTTCTCCTCCTCCCTCCTCCTCCCTCTACCTCCTCCCTCCACACCCCTCCTCCTCTTCCTCCTCCCTCTACCTCCTCCTCCTCCCTCTACCCCCTCCCTCCACCCTCCTCCTCCTTCCTTCTCCTCCTCTTCCTCCTCCCTTTCCTTCCTCCTCCTCCTCTCTCTACCTCCTCCTCCTCCCTCTACCTCCTTCCTCCACCCTTCTCCTCCTCCCTCCTCCTCTTTTCCCCTCCTCTTCCACCTCCCTATCCTTCCTCCCCTCCTCATTCTACCTCCTTCTCCCTCCTTCCTCTCCCTCCTCCTTCCTCCTCCCTCCTCCTCCTTCCTCCTTCTCCCTCCGCCTCCTCCCTTCTCCTCCTCTCCCCTCCTCCTCCCTCCTTCCCCTCCTCTATCCTCCTTCCTTCTCCTCCTCCCTCCTTCTCCTCCTCCCTCCTTCTCCCTCCTCCTCCTCTCCTCTCCTCCCCCTCCTACCCTCTTCCCCTCCCCCTCCTCCCTCTCCCTCCTCTTCCTCCTCCATCCTCCTCCTCCCTCTTCCTCTTCTTCCCTCTTCCTCCTCCTTCCTCCTCCTCCTTCCTCATCCCTCTTCCTCCTCCTCCTACATCCTCTCTCCTCCTCCCTCCTCCCTTTTCCTCCCTCCTCCTCGCTCTACCTCCTCCCTCTTCCTCCCTCCTCCTCCTTCCTCCACATCCCTCCTCCTTCCTCCACATCCCTCCTCCTCTCCCCTCCTCCTCCTCCTCCTACCCTCTTCCTCTTCCCCTCCCCCTCCTCCCTCTCTCTCCTCTTCCTCCTCCATCCTCCTCCTCCCTCTTCCTCCTCCTCCATCCTCCTCCCTCTTCGTCCTCCTCCTACCTCCTCCCTCCTCCTCCTCTCTCTCTCCTCCCTCCTCCATTTCCCTCCCTCCTCCCTCTACCTCCTCCCTCCTCCTTCCTCCACATCCCTCCTCCTCCCTCTTCCTCCTCCTCCCTCCTCATCATTCCTCCTTCTCCCCCTCCTCCCTCCTCCTTCCTCATTCTCCCTCCTCCTTCTACCTCTTCCTCCCTCCTCCTTCTCCCTCCACCTCCTCCCTCCTCCTCCTTCTCCCTCCTCCTCCTCCCTCCTCCCTCCTTCTCCCTCCTCCTTCCTCTCCCTCCCCCTCCTCCTCCCCCTCCTCCTCCTGCGTTCTCCTCCTCCCTCCTCCTCCCTCCTCCTCCTCCTTCTCCCTCTTCCTCCTCCGTCCTCCTCCCCCTCTCCGTCCTCCTCCCCCTACATCCTCCTTCTCCCTCCTCCTAATACCTCCTCCTCTCTCCTCCTCCTTCCTCCTCCCTCTTCCTCCTCCTCCATCCTCCTCCTTCTTCTCTTTCCCCCTCCTCCTCCTAATCCCTCCTCCTCCCTCCTATTCCTCCCTACTCCTCCTCCTCCATCCTCCTCCTCCCTCCTCCTCTTTCCGCCTATCTCTTCCTCCCTCCTCCCTCCTCCTCCCTCTTTCTCCTCCTCCTACCTCCTCCTCCTCTCTCCTCCTCCCTCCTCCCTTTTCCTCCCTGTTCCTCCTCCCTCTACCTCCTCCCTCCTCCTGCCTCCTCTTCCTTCCTCCACATCCCTCCTCCTCCCTCTTCCTTCTCCTCCCGCCTCATCATTCCTCCTCCTCCCCCTCCTTCTCCTCCCTCCTCCCTCCTCCTTCTCCCTCCTCCTTCTCCCTCATTCTCCCTCTTCCTTCCCCTCCTCCCTCTTCCTCCTCCTTCTTCCTCCTCCTCCTTCTCCCTCCTCCTCCCTCCTCTTCCTCTCTCCTCTTCCTCCTCTCTCCTCCTCCTCCTTCCTCCTCCTCCCTCCTCCTCCCTCCTCTTCCTTCTCCTCTTTCCCATTCCTCCTAATCCCTCCTCCTCCCTCCTCCTTCCTCCTATTCCTCCCTACTCCTCCTCCTCCCTCCTCCTCCCTCCTCCTCCTCTCTCCGCCTATCTCTTCCTCCCTCCTTCTCCTCCCTCCTCTACTCTCTTCCTCCTCCCTCCTCCTACTCCTCCTTTTTCTTCTTCTTCTGCTGCTGCTGCCGCCGCTCCATTTACCCAAGTTAATTTTTGGGGGAATATGTAAAGATCTTTCAAGTGCTCTTTCTAATGCTTTTTGTAAGTTGGTCTTCGTTTATCTAAGGTTGTTCTAACCGCAACCAATAAATGATTAGACAGACAGACAGACAGACAGAGAGGGAGGGACAGACAGACAGACAGACAGACAGACAGACAGACAGATAGTCGGGAACGGGAACTTATATGAATTAAATGAGATGCTCCCCATCAGGGGCTAGGCGAAGCCGGGCCGGGTCAGACAGACAGACAGACAGACAGATAGACAGACAGACAGATAGATAGTCGGGAACGGGAACGGGAGCTTATATGACTACTTATATGAATTAAATGAGATGCTCCACACCAGGAGCTAGGCGATGCCGGGCAGGGTCAGACAGACAGACAGACAGATAGACAGACAGACGGACAGACAGACAGACAGACAGACAGACAGACAGATAGACAGACAGACAGACAGACAGACAGACAGACAGACAGACAGACAGTCGGGAACGGGAACGGGAGCTTATATGACTACTTATATGAATTAAATGAGATGCTCCCCACCAGGGACTGGGCGAAGCCGGGCCGGGTCTGCTAGTATCTTATATAACACTCTATAGAAACCACTCTTACAAATAATAACGCTCTTATAAAATCACAATCTATTATATATCTTATATAATAGCACTATACATCTTATTAATAACACTCAAATATATAATTTCTTATACAATAACACGCTATATCTTATATAAAAAAAATAATATACACCGTAATGTATAATATCTTATATAAATAAATTGGTTGCATATCCTTTACAGGACATTGCTGTCAACATCAGCATCTTTCAGCTGATTGTTGATTTCTTGGCAAGATTACGCTCAGTAGTTTGCCATTGCTTTCTGAATGGCCGGCTCACATACCCGTAAGTTACCGACGAGATTCGAACCACTGCTGATTCTCACCGTCGTCACGTTACCTACGAGAGTATACGAGATTACGGAGAAAAGTCGCTAACCTCAAGGCCAGGAAGCCGTTTAATATCTTATATAGCAACAATATATATCTTGTATAATCAATCAATCAATCAGGTGCCGTCTCCACAACGAAGGTTGGCTGCAATGGATCTCCAACACTGTCTGTCTCTCGCCTTGACTTGTATAATAATACTCTTATATAACAACACTATACTATGTAATATCTGTATTAATAACATTCTATATCTAATATAATAACACTAATGAAAACCATACTGGAGGGTAGGATTGAAGGTAAGCAGGCAAGAGGCAGATAACGATACAAGTAGGCAGATAGATAGCAACCAGAGAAGGACGAACAATGTCTGACAATGTACAAATCAAGACGAGAGACAGTGTTAGAGTTCCATGGCAGCCGATCTTCATTGTGGAGACGGCATTTGTTTTAAAACTCTTTATGTCATATGGCCACCGCGGAAGCATGTAGCGTAACACACAAATATCATTTGTTGGGGAACGCTTGAAGTCATTGAAATAGTCTGTCACTACTGCCTATCTATAGCACCTTGCGGTGTAGGACAGTGGGGTCTTGAACATGAGGATTTTAAGGCCACCTGGCAAGTGCAGTTGCCACGAACAGCGCAGGTTAGGGTTTTCTTATTGCCCGTGACAGAAAAAATCCAACACCTTACCGAGGGTTCGAACCAGGGTCTTCACTGAAATAATATAAGAACTAAATTTGCGAGTATTGAATAGCATTTTACAATAATAACATGTAAATACACAATTAACTTTTAAAAAAAAACAAAAAACAAAAAAACAGGTATCTAAAGACGATTGCCTGAAGGAGGCTAATGAAACCATAACATTATTTATATAATATACAACAATAAAAATGAGACAAACAAATTTCGTTGGTCATGTGATGAGAAGAGACGCATTAGAGAACACATTGACGACTGGAAAGATCAAGGGGAAGAGAGGCAGAGACCGACCAAGAGAAATGATGCTGGATGGACGGAGACTGTGACATGGAGGTATATCGTCAGCAGAGTCGGTCCAGAAAACCAAAGACCGAGGTCTGTGCAGAGACATTAACGCCTACGCCAGCTGACAGGGCACTTGATGATGATGATGAAAAAAAAAAACAGCATGAAATTCGGTGAACGGAAGGATTCCCTGCAGTGACAGAAGACAATCCGCACCTGCGTCTTGCATACCTCGATGGAGAAAGTAGCAAGTTCAGAATGACCGTGTGCTGCTTGCCTACCGAATGGAACAATATCATCACCGTTATCAATTCCTCTTCTTCTCTTCGTATCAATCTTCTTAATTCCCTCCTCCTCCTTCTTCTTCTCCTCTTCATCCTCGCTCTTCTTCTTCCATTACCCCCCCCCCCCACCCTCCTTCTTATTCTCTGTTGATGAAAGTGCATAACACCTTGTTATGCCCCTCAAAGGTAAATGTGTCCGGTTCCTCATGCATTTTGCATTTGTGTAAGATTTACCTTTTTCCCGTTCGCTCGATTTGAACGCAAGCGTAGTCCACATTGGACTGATTTTGTGGGTGTGAATTAGCTTTCACTTAAAAAGCCTTAATTGTCGAGAAGATCGGCTTCATTGCACCTGGTTTTATCCCATACGGCTCGGTCTCTTCCCGCAGGGTGGCCTGACGAAAGCGTCTGACAAAGCACGAACTACGTAGCTCCAGCAACGACCCCCAGGAGTCTCCGAGAAAAATGCACTCATGAACCGAAAGACGTATCCTGGAATCGAACCCACAACCTTCGGAGCGCAAGGTAGACGGGTAGGCCTACCCCTATTAGCAATGTCCCTCGCCATCAGGTGAGCCGACCCCGACTTCTGAAATAGTTGTAATTTACGTTCCCACGTCAAGGACGAGAAGACAAAATTTTAGTCCAACTGACTAGTGAAGGGGTTTAACCCACTATCTCGGCATCAGCGCACCGGATGTTTAAGAGCGAGAGCTCTTATCCATTCGGTCAATTTTACCTCCGCTGACTACAAACATGTGATTGTGGTTTTAGCAGTAGTCATACGGCTTCAACTTCATAGCAAGGGTGGCTCCATAATTGCTCCATTTCTGCGGTCGGTCGGTCGGTCGGGCAGGCAGTCAGTCAGTCAGGCAGGCAGGCAGTCAGTCAATCAGTCAGTTAGTCAGTCAGTCGTAGTCCCAGTCAGTCAGTCAGTCAATCGCGGTTCCATCTTCACGGCAACGGATCGTCCCCTTATGCTCCATTCCTGTGCCTGTGAATATCACGCAAAAGGCTCCCTCCTGCCCTATGTGAAGAATGGAATAGACAGGAGTATCAGCAAGCCAACATCCTGCACAGGTACATTGTGCATAATGCCGCCGCCAGAATGCCAACACAAAAGTCCTCCATGAAAAATACAGTTCATCGTCGATGGAATTGACAGTCACCAGAAAACGACACCAAATGCTCATCGTTGTCCTGTGTGAGCTCGCGAAGGAAACAGTAGCTTCAACAAGACCAAAACCTCAGAGCATTGACTACAAGCCGTCCCTAGAACAAATTCTTCTCAACTTCAATTCAACAATAAAAAAAGAGAGCATATGTTGGACACCCCCAGCCCCCCCCCCCCCCCCCCCGCTAACCAGGTGATGTTGGTGTGGAGGTAAACGATCAGTCGAACAAGTTGGCTGGGTCTGCGCCGGTCGGTGGGGTATTGGTGCATGATAAAGCAGATGTGGTCGTAGCCATAGTTGCCATTCTAGATATTTTATGTCCAGATCTAGAGGTTTTTGCCGGCATCTGGATACCGTTTTCTGACGTTTGGATGCTGGATACAATTCTAGATACTTTTCATTTGGAGTCGGATATTTTGAATACTTTCTAGATTTTACTTTTCTTTCGGTGTCATTTACCCATTTTATGTTTGGTCTGGACGCGCGTAAATTATGGTAACTGCCATTATTTAAACTTTGAACTGACTTGGGTCAACGCTCAACAATCTGGCAACCCCCAGGTAATGAATAAAAGGGCGCATAAGGGCACTGAAGAAACTTTTGGTCAGTAAACATTTAAACTTAAAGAATTTGGCTGCAATTGGTACCGATAATGACTCGGTAACGGTTGGTATCAACCATGGCGTTTATGCAAAATTGAAGGAAGATATCCCATCTTTAATCCTCATAAAATGTGCGTGTCATTCCTTGCAGCTAGCATTATTAGGCCTACATGCCACATCATAATCATGTTTACCAAGGAATTTGGAATTCCTTATTGCTGAAACACATAACTGGTTCTCCAAATCATCTGTCAGACTACAGCAATATATATGTCAGACTTTTTTTTTTTTTTAGCATATCCTTTACAGGACTTACCGGTCTCTGTGGCTAAGAGCTTGCGAACGCGGTTTGTGAGCCCGTATACCCGGGTTCGAAACACGGCGGTGCTGGTTTTTTCGAAAAAGGTATAGGGGCCGGTCGTTCAGAAAGCAATGGCAAGCTACTGAACGTAACACTTGCCTAGTACATCAACAGCAGCTGAAAATGCTGGTGTTGACTGCAACGTCCCGTAAGGGATACGCAACAAAATTTTTTTTTTTTTTTTACAGGACTTAGCTGTCAACACCAGCATCTTTCAGCTGTATGTTGATCTCTTGGCAAGATTACGCTCAGTAGTTTGCGATTGCTTTCTGAGCGACCGGTTCACATACCCCTTACATTACCAGCGCGGCTAGAACCGCTGTCGGTTCGGGTGCAGCTGCGTTACTCACGAGAATATACGGGATTACGGCGACAGCCAGGGAGACCGGCAGTCACATCAATAATATGTAATTTCTTACTTTCTCAATCTGGATATTTTTCCTAGATACTTTCCAACGAAATCTAGATATTTATGGATGTTGTTTGGGCCATTTCTAGATACTTTTGGTCAAAAAAAAAGTGGCATCCCTGGTCGGAGCCCTTTGGAATCTGTGTATAGTGCAAAAGAACAGATAGATAGATCATCACAGCTTGGAGAGAATGGTGCTGCAGGGAGTGACCAGAGGATCTGGTCGACACCCAGGACTCCGAGAAAAGGCCAAAAGGACACGTAATCGGACTGCTAATGGTAGCATTTGTATTGGGACTCTTCGCTGGCTGTTAAAGACGATGACAGAGCAGGTGTGGGAATGTCCCGAGTGTTGTGATATCGGTTCTGGATTCAACTCAACTCAATTATCCTCAACAACTTGATGAAGGGAGGGAGCTGCGTGGTCTCGAGGTATGGTGTCCGCCTCGAGTGCTGGAGGTCCCGGGTTCAGGCCCCGGTGATGCCGGGATTTTTTCTCGTGGACTTCTAGTAATAAATTTCCCCTGGTCTCTGGGTAGTGAGATCGGACGCCCATGTGTATTGTTGCGCACGTAAAAAATCCCTTGGCAGTTGGAAATCGAAAAAGAGTAGCCTAACGGCGCTGTCCGGGCCAAATTTCGAGTTAAAAATCTACCCAAAGTATTTCAGGATCCTCGGCGGTGCTACGGAGTTCGTGCACTGAGCTGAGTTTCTCCAGACTTATGTTTGAGTTAGGAGGAGAATGGAGCACTTATGGGTTGCACCCGCGTGCCGTGATGTTGATCCATCTACTAAACTAAAATTCTCGCTCGGGTGATGTGATTATCTACACGGATGGGTCGGTGTTGAGAGGTAGGAGAAGTGCCTGGGGGTTCTTGGCAAAGACTAATGGTCGACGTTTGGTGCAGGAGAGCCTGGCGTATGATGATACTACATCTAGCTTAAGAATGGAGGTGGAGGCGGTCAGTGCAGCTTTCCGCTGGATGGAGAACACGATACATACACACATTGTGATTGTTACTGACTCAGAAAGCATGCTGAGGAGGGTGAGAACAGGCAAGCTTCGTGCAGAGTGGCTTGCTTCGCTTCGGAGGTCACGTGTAGCAAGCATCACCTGGATCTTTTCTCCTGGGCATGCCGGTGTGCTGGGGAATGAACAGGCGGACAGATTGGCGGGCTATGCAAAACTTGGTGGAGTATTGATGTATGACAAAAAAGATGTGGTTGAGGCCTTGTGGGAGCACGTGTACACCTCGGAGGAGCAAATAGATCACCATAGTCTGGTAAGAATGAGACAGCGAGGTGTGACGAGGGGATCTGGCCGATGCTCGACGCTCAGAGGAAAGGCGAGACGGACATATAATCAGATTGCTGCTGGAACTATTAGTGTTGGAACTCTTCGCTGGCTGCTGAGGATGGGGACGGAGCGCTTATGGGAATGTCCCGAATGCTGCGATGTCGGTTCCTAAATCAATCAATCAATCAATCTAAACTAAACTAAACTTGATGAAGTTTATAATTTTAACTGAAGATTTAAAAGTTGAAACTATTATAGTGGTGGAAATAAAAACTAGCCTGGATATAGCAACGACATTAAACAAACAGAAAGAAACGAAATTGGAAGTGCTTGTTGATGAGAGGTAGATGATTGTCATTGAGAAATAAGGTGTTTTTTAATGTTTATGTTTGTTATTTCACCTACACTTGTTTAATAACAAAATTGCACATTAATTAGCAAACGGGGAGGGTCGCCGGAGTTAGATGATTAAAATTAAAACTAGGAAGTACATGGACAGTTTGTGACAAACAAATAATTGAAATTCAAATTGTCTTGAAAGGTCCCACCCTTGGGCTTAGATTTCCACCTTCCGTCTGATAAAATCAGTCTTTTAGGATATGTTCTGTGGTTCGCTTTGCTGCTTGGCATTTGCCAGTTTGATTCAGTGAGATCCATTCTGTGGAGGTGTATTCCAAGTCATTCTGTTTTGAGCCTGGCGATTCCTGAGACAAAACATCGGCACTCTTCCGGACGGTCCCCAATTTTTTTTTTTCTTCATATCCTTTACAGGACATCGCTGTCAACACCAGCATCTTTCAGCTGTATGTTGATCTCTTGGCAAGATTACGCTCAGTAGTTTGCCATTGCTTTCGGAGCGGCCGTCTCACATACCCCGTAAGTTACCGATGTGATTCGAACCACTGTTGATTCTCACCGTCATCACGTTACCCACGAGAGTATCCAAGATTACGGAGAAAAGTCATAACCTCTCAGCCACGAAGCCGGCGGTCCCAAATTATTTAGTGTAAAATGCATCCCTATATGGCCTCATAAGGTTATTTCTGGGGCGATGTGTTATCAATCACTTATGTTTGAAAGTATCGTCATCTACTACACCGATTGACGTGTGAGTGTGTGGCGGACTGCTAGACCGATCGATGGATACAATAAATGATTCTGGGCCCAAAGGGCCCTCACTGTCATCGGAGTGTATATTCATATCTTGTGCTACCGACTGGGCCCAGACGCATTTATTGCATCCATCAATCGGTCTAGCAGTCTGCCACACACAGAACCGGAAGTGATTGACAACACATTCAATGCTCGTTCCGATATGTATAATTTTTTTCCCCCGCGGATATACCGATACAAGAGTTTAGAACATGTTTTCCAACAGTGTTTACAACTTTAGTGCCACAATTTCCACATATAACTGTGAAATATTATTGGGACGTATTTCCATTTTCTCAGTTCTATATTTTAGTTCATAGTTCGTACTTTTTATTAAATCAGGTAGTGAGGCCCTGTAAGGGATGTTTTTTATGCTAAATAATTTGGGACCGTTATTCGGAAGAGTGCCGAATCATCAATGTATCAGTCAATCTCAATCAGGTGCCGTCTTCACAATGAAGGTTGGCTGCAATGGACCTCCAACACTGTCTGTCTCTCGCCTTGACTGTACATTCTGTCAGACTGATGTTCGTCCATCACTTGATGTTATCTTCCCACGTGTATCATTGTCTAACTCTTGCTCCAAGAAGAGATAAGATCAGCAATGAAGAAATCAGGACTGAAGTGGGGGTTATAGCAGCGCTAGGTTTGATTAGAAGGCAGCAAGTAAAATGGTTTAGTCATGCAACTAGGTTACCAACTAACAGTGTACCACAACACAGACCAGATGGAAGCAGAGGAAGAGGC
Source organism: Cepaea hortensis (assembly GCA_963921405.1). Classification (NCBI taxonomy): domain Eukaryota; kingdom Metazoa; phylum Mollusca; class Gastropoda; order Stylommatophora; family Helicidae; genus Cepaea; species Cepaea hortensis. The sequence goes on from OY992896.1 coordinate 10,524,392, forward strand.
CGACCACGTAAACGATGGATAGTAGAGTCCATGGGAATATCGATAACATGGAGCCCATAAGTGGCACTCTCCCTCTATTTATACTTCACCTCAACACCTCAAGGTACACGAGGAACAAGATGAGATGAGATTGTGGTATTCATGTTTCGGCCAACCTCCTTTAGGCACTCATGCTTTGGTCTATAGTTTTCGATTTCCCCCTCCAATTTGCCTTCATAGATAAAGGATAAAGATGCAGCAACTGTTAAACGTCTGCAATTATCACTACATTGTACCAGAGGATGTGTTAGATGCCAGTGTGTTGCCAGGGCCCATAAGGGAAGAGAAGAATAGTAACACCATTGCCTTCTATGCATGTCGTAAGAGACGACTAAGGAGTTTTAGGCTGAGACTTAATCTACAGGCTATTGGGACTTCCTGTTCCCAACATGGCGGATAGGCATTTAAACCTTTAAGGCGTCTGGAGTGTTTACACTTGTGGCTACGGTTTGCATTCACATTTTCCTCATGTTGGACTGGTAGTGCATGGTTCCGTTGCCCTGCTACTGAATGAGTGCGTGGTGTGACACTGTGAGCTGTGAGTTTCACGTGGAATGCTTTTACATCTGTCCATGGTTGTTTGTAGCATGAACTGCATGTTCAGAACGATGGTGGCCAGCTGTTGCTGAATTGACTGGTTTGCCTTTTCGGTTCACAAGTGTATTTTTCAGGAGACTCCTGGGAGTCATCGCTGGAGCTACGGAGCTCGTGCTTTGTGCGGGGCTTTTCTGTGGGTCGCCCTGCAGAAAGAGACCGAGCCATATGGGATAAAACCGGGTCACTGAAGTCTTTCTGGTGACTGCCGATTCCATCGACGATGAACTGTATTTTTCATGGAGGACTTTTGTGTTGGCATTCTGGTGGCAGCATTATGCACAATTTACCTGTGCAGGCTGTTGGATTGCCGATAATCCTGTCTATTCCATTGTTCACATAGGGCAGGAGGGAGCCTTTTGTGTGATATTCACAGGCACAGGAATGACGCATAAGGGGGACGACCCGTTGCTGTGAAGTTGGAACCACGACTAACTAACTAACTAACTAAGAGGATGTGCTAGAGCACTTTTTAATCAGTAACAAAATGTAGTCAAGTAAGTTGGTGTAGTTTGTCCTTAAGGTGTTACCTAATATCACTATTTTATTTTGTTCTTGACACTTTAATTTAAAAACAGAAGCCACAAACAACAGGTTACACAGTTTATTGCCTGGCATATTTCTCTGCAGCTTGTGAGGTCTATACTGTAGAGTTATATATCATATAAAGTGAATAAATGAATCATATGTTGACTGAAATAAACATACATAAAATCTTACTGGCACCTTGCTGTCTTGACAGATGATAGTTTGTTACTTTGTGCCTAAAAAAGGCATAATAACTATTACCCATGGCAGTAAGACCAGGAATGGAGTTATACCTCTCTATAGCACAAAGCCTGTGCTGAATTGTAGAGATTATATGTTGCCCATGCAGCATGATCCCTCTCTCGTCCAGTCTAGAAATAAACACACATAATCACTGAATAAATTACTGTTTCTCCATTCTCATGTAAATACAGATGGAGTACAGTAAATCGTGACTGAGAATAGCAGCAGAAAGTATACAGTTCTATGATATGGCCACAGACTTTCCTCATCTGCGCAGTTTTCAGCATTGTAGGAAAGACATTGACCTTGTGTGTTTCCGTCTGCCTGAGACATGCCCCCTGTGTGGACAAAGCACGTCCACTGGCTGCCGCATTCCTCCGTTTGTTCTGACGTCTCCATTAAGCTCATCACAAGATGCTCCACACTCTGTTGTGCTGAAGCCGACACAAGGTGATTTTTTGAGGTTCGTAAACGCACATTTAATATTGAGTATAACAAACTGGATCTTGTATGGAAAGTTTATTGTCCTTTATATCTCACAAGAACACTGAACTAATGTACAAGAACACTGAACTAATGCACAAGTACATTGAACTAATGCACAAAAACACTGAACTAACTGTGGGAGAACACTGAAAGAAAAGCACCAAAACATTGAACTAATGCACAAGAACACTGAACTAATGTACAAGAACACTGAACTAATGTACAAGAACATTGAACTAATGTACAAGAACATTGAACTAATGCACAAGAATACTTAACTAATGTACAAGAACACTGAACTAATGTACAAGAACACTGAACTAATGTACAAGAACACTGAACTAATGTACAAGAACACTGAACTAATGTACAAGAACACTGAACTAATGCACAAGTACATTGAACTAATGCACAAAAACACTGAACTAAATGTGGGAGAACACTGAAAGAAAAGCACCAAAACATTGAACTAATGCACAAGAACACAGCTAATGCACGAGAACATTAAACTAATGCACAAGAACACTAAACTAATGCACAAGAACACTGAACTAAATGTGGGAGAACACTGAAAGAAAAGCACCAAAAACACTGAACTAATGTACAAGAACACTGAACTAATGTACAAGAACACTGAACTAATGTACAAGAACATTGAACTAATGCACAAGAACACTGAAAGAAAAGCACCAAAACATTGAACTAATGCACAAGAACACTGAAAGAAAAGCACCAAAACATTGAACTAATGCACAAGAACACTAAACTAATGCACAAGAACACTGATCTAAAAGCACAAGAACATTGAACTAATGCACTTGAATACTGAACTGATGCACAAGAACACTGATCTAAAAGCACAAGAACATTGAACTAATGCACTTGAATACTGAACTGATGCACAAGAACACTGAACTAATACACAAGAACACTGAACGAATGCACAAGAACACTGATCTGAAAGCACAAGAACACTGAACTAATACACAAGAACACTGAACTAATACACAAGAACACTGAACAAATGCACAAGAACACTGATCTGAAAGCACAAGAACACTGATCTAAAAGTACAAGAACACTGATCTGAAAGCACAAGAACACTGATCAGAAAGCACAAGACGGTCTGCTTCCAAATCGCCTGCCGTTTTTCAAACTTGGTATGTGGGATTATGAATTGGATTTGTAACCCCTTCGCCCGCCATGGAGCTGGCACACCAGGTGGTTATTTAGTTGCATATCTTTTATAGGATGTTTCAGTCAACCCCAGCATTTTTTGGCTGTTTATGATTTCTCGGCAAGTTTATGTTCAATAGTTTGCCATCGCTTTCTTAACGATAGGCCTTAATACCATATTATAAAAACCAATTGTAGGGTAAAGAGAGAGGGATAGTACCTCAATCATTAAAAATGAGAATTGTCAAATGTTATGTATATTCAACATTACTGTATGGCGTGGAAGCCTGGACATTGAACAAGCAACTAAAAGTCGAATAGAGGCCCTGAAGATGTGGATATACAGACGAATCTGTCGTATTTCATGGAAACAAAAACAATCAAATGCAGAGGTTCTAGAAAAACTGGGAATGAAGAGAGGGTTGATGAAAGAAATAAGTTGAGTTGAGTTAAGAACCGACATCACTGCACTCAGGACATTCCCATATGTGCTCCGTCCCCTCGTTCAACAGCCAGCGAAGAGTCATACTACTAATAGTTCCCATCGCTATCTATTTTTTGAAAGAAATAAAAAAGAGGCAAGTGAAATATTTTGGCTACGTAATACTCTTATAAAAACTATACTGAAGAGTAAGGTTGAGGGCAAGCGAGCAAGAGGTAGACAACGATACAAGTGGGAAGATAACATCAAGAGATGGACAAACATCAATCTGACAGAATGTACAGTCAGGGCAAGAGACAGACAGTGTTGGAGATCCATTGCAGCCAACCTACATTATTTTGGACGGCACTGATTGACTGATTGATGAAAACTAGTGCAAGGTGGTCTGCTGCCAAATCGCCAGCAGCTGTGTTTCAAACAGGATATGTGGGATCACAAATTGCGTCCGTAACCCCTTCACCACAGAGCCGGCTCGCCAGGTAGTCCCTGCCTAAATTAGGTCATTTTGAGAAAAATATCACAACTAGAAGTCCTTCATCTTGTAGTGTATGTTTTAATGTTTATTTCTGTTCCATGTATACATTTGGGTAAATATTGACATATTTGGAATGAGAAATAATAACAAAGCTGAGCCAAATCTAATGTCAGATGTGCCAGTGAAATTAAACCACTAGCGAATCTAATACTAGATCTTACGTAAGGAATTCATTAAAAATTGCCTATTTAAAGAATGGCAAATGGTGCAAATATGGCAGTTGTTGGTCTGTCTTTTCTGTTTATTCTTTAATTGTAGTTTGTAGTATGAATTGTAATAGTTCAAGATAGGCCAGTTCTTGTTTTTGCTATTTATTTGTTTGGTTTTTATTTTAAATTTAAATATAGAGACTATTCGGCAACTTGCAATCTACATATTGGAGTCACGGATAGATTTGGTGAGTACTAACGTGGGTAATACATTATATTTTAATGTTCAGTTTTATTGTGGTACAAAGCTATCATGATCCATAGTTGTTATAGACCACAATAATTATCATCCATAACAGTTATGGTCTATAACTATTATGATCAATGGTCCTTAAGACATTTCATCATTATGGTCCATGGCTTTTATGATCCATAGCTGTTATGGTCCATAGTTGATATGGGCTATATCCAAGTGACCTTTGTGACCCTGCAAACAAAGGAATGGTTTACCCAATATGTCTCAAGGCATATAAATTGTCACTTACTTTACTAATAGACTTACTTTACTAATAGACTTACTTTAGGGATGGTTTACCCAATATGTCTCAAGGCATATAAATTGCTACTTACTTTACTAATAGACTTACTTTAGGAATGGTTTACCCAATATGTCTCAAGGCATATAAATTGTCATTTACTTTACTAATAGACTTACTTTACCAATAGACTTACTTTACTAATAGACTTACTTTACTAATAGGCTTACTTTACTAATTGGCTTACTTTACTAATTGGCTTACTTTACTTATTGGCTTACTTTACTAATAGGCTTACTTTACTAATAGGCTTACTTTACTAATTGGCTTACTTTACTTATTGGCTTACTTTACTAATTGGCTTACTTTACTTATTGGCTTACTTTACTAATAGACTTACTTTACTAATAGGCTTACTTTACTAATTGGCTTACTTTACTAATTGGCTTACTTTACTTATGGGCTTACTTTACTAATTAGCTTACTTTACTAATTGGCTTACTTTACTAATAGACTGCATTATTTTTTTTTTTAAGTGTTCGCTTGCTTTAAACTCAAGCGTAGTCTATACACTTGCTACTACTTCTAGTGCACTGGACTGATTTTTGCATGTGGATTATCATCCCCTATTAAAAGTGTCTCTCACTATCAGGCGAACCCTTTTGTACGTCCGAGGTACTTGTAATTTACGTCCCCTAGTAAAGAATGAAAAGTCAACATTTTAGTCCAACTGATCGCTGTAGGGGTTGAACCCGCTACCTTGACATCAGCACACTGGAAGTTTAAGAGCAAGCGATCTTATCCATTCTGCCATGCTGACATCCAGACTGGATTATGAATTCAACAATAGCTACCATCAGAAATGGAATTCAGTGGACTCTGACAAATCAGCTTGATGACCTGGATTTCACTGGCAACATTGCCCTCCTGTCCCACACAGTAAATCAGATCCAAGATCAATTAAAAACATGTGATTGATGGCAGGTCACAACAATTAGGTTTACAAATTCATAGAGAAGACACAGTGATAATAAGAATATAGCAGACAAGTGAAAACCTGATCTGTCTCAGTGAAACTTTACTTCAAGAGATAGGAGGACGTGGCATGAGTGTTTTTTCTTTTTTGTTGAGGGTATAGGCTCCAAACATACTGACCGATAAAGAGTGTCAATTGCAACGAGAAAAAGAGTGTTTAAATCTTACATAGAACCTGTACTTTTGTATGGATGTGAAACACGGACAATGAGCAGACAGGCTGAAAAACATCTGATGGCTGTGGAAATGTGGTTTCTGAGGAAAATGCAAAGAATACCATGGACAGACAGAAAAACCAATGAGCAAGTCCTAAAAGAAGCAAATGAAAACTGTAAACTGATTAGAGAAATTAGACGCAGAAAATCAAGGTATTTTGGGCACATTATGAGAAGACATAAACTAGAGAACATATCCAGGCAAACCTTTTGGCCTAGAGTGACTATGGTGGAAGATAAACTCTATGGACCGCTGAGTGAACTCAAAAAGACTGTTAGATTCATACAAGAGACAACATTACAGTTATAGACATAGTTCAAGCGAATGAAACAAGAAGAGAACTTAGTGACAGCTGGCAAAATTGAGGGAAAAAGAACAAGGGGGAAGGCAGAGAAGTAAATATCTGGATGGCATGGTCACATGGCATGATCGAGACAAGAACACAGAGCTAATATACAACCCTGGTGATTATGTAAGATGATGACACATGACCGCCCATGCTTATCGGCATGGCACATGATGATGATGATGATGATCCATTTAGGGATTTTTTTTTTAAATGAAGAAGAAGAGAAATATTTCTATTCAACTATCTTGGTTATAATTTTGATGTGGTGTCTTTTTCTTATTTCAAATAATGTATTTTGTTTTGTTTAATAATGTTTTTGGAGCAGTTATGATAATCATGTCATATGTTGTACATATACACAGTGCTGTTAACAAATATATAAACATTGTCATTTTCATATGGTTTCAAATTATATCTATGGATATACATAAGTCCATCTCCTCCAGGATTTGTGCATGATTTCATGATTTTGCAATTATAACTTTGGATGCACATATGTTCGTCCTCCAGGTCTTGTTCACGATTTTGATGAAAATGGTCTACATCATGGCTCAGTGTGGCCCGATTGCCTGATTGTAATGTCCTGTTTCAGTGGGCAGCCGGAAGTTCTTGATCGAACGCTTGAGATTTTCTGTCGGCAGCCAACGTGGGATAAATCAAGGTACCATTATTTTCAGTGATTTTTTTTCTGTGTGGGTCTAGTACAGAAATTCAAATATCTGGGCACACGGATAACAGCAGATGGAAGATGTATCGAAGAGATAAAAAACAGAATAAGACAGGCAAAAATTGCATTTTATAAAATGAACATTTTATGCAATAAATCCTTGTTATTGGAGGTTAGAAAAGAATTCTTGCATGTTACATAGAACCAGTTCTAACATATGTTTGCACATCTTGGACAATTAGTAAACAAACAAAAATACTTAGCAGCTTTAGAGTTTTTACAGAAGAACCAGCTCTGTGGCGAAGGAGTTACCGGCACAATTCGTAATTCTGCATACCAAATTCAAAACACAGCTGCGGGCGATTTGGCAGCAGGCTGCCTTGCATTGGCTTACATACATTGTTATGAGTTCTGGTCATTCAGAAAGCAATGGCAAACTACTGAACATAAACTTGCCCAGAAATCACAAACAGCCAAAAAAATGCTGGAGTTGACTGTGATGTCCTGTAAATAATATGCAGCTAACTTTCACTTTACGGAAGAATGCTGAAAATACCTGTTAATCTTTCTCTCATATGTCTCTTGCCAGCCCAACATTTAAGTTCAAATTCCTGTTAATTTTTCTCTCATATGTCCCTCGCAAGCCTAACATTTAAGTCCAAATTCACACATCCTTAAATATGTTGTTTCATCTGTCTTAGTATCTTTAACTGACATTTATCCATAGATACAAATGAGAGTACTAGTGAGAAGGCTAAATGGTTTTAAATGCAAGAGAAATTACTTAACTGCATTGTGTTTTATCCTATATGGCTTGATTTCTATCCACAAAGCATGAACATCATAGTTTAAATAGATCATAAGGTACTCTCACACACCAGAGTTTAAATAGATCATAAGGTACTCTCACACACCAGAGTTTAAATAGATCATAAGGTACTCTCACACACCAGAGTTTAAATAGATCATAAGGTACTCTCACACGCCAGAGTTTAAATAGATCATAAGGTACTCACACACCAGAGTTTAAATAGATCATAAGGTACTCTCACACGCCAGAGTTTAAATAGATCATAAGGTACTCTCACACACCAGAGTTTAAATAGATCATAAGGTACTCTCACACACCAGAGTGTAACTGATTCAGTGCGAAACAAAAAGTAGGTTTCGACCAAACGAAAATGGATGGCAGAAGATGGGAAGTAGGGGTGTGTGACAGTCATGACTTCAAAGTTGCTAATACGGTGGCAGACATGTTGTATTATATATGAAATTAAAGGGGGTTGTATGGGGGAAAACTACTATATTTATATTTTAACAATAGTTTGAATTATAATCCCATGGCAGTTATGGGAAGTTTGAATAAGAAGATTTACCATCCCATGGCACTGAATCAATTAAGAGACAAGAGTGAATGAAAAAAATGATTACATCTTTATCCAGCAGCGTTTTCTTTGTCTCTTTTTTATTTAGGTACCGAGAAAATGAATGGAATTGTTTTGACTTTGTATTTGAATTTCTTCACTACATGAGGCATCCCGAGGTGACCGCCGTCACGACACGAACTGAATTCTGCGATAAATTTGTTTCTCAGAAGAAGAAAAGTGTGGAGGGCTATGTTAGCCTGTACAGACAAGCCCAACAGCTTGGTTGTGTGGTTGTATCAAAGAAAATACTTTGACCAACATTTTGCTGCGTTTCTTGTGTTTGTATTGAATTGTTGACACACTAGGGTTTTTATTCTCACTTTGGGTGAGAGAGGTTGTGGGTTCAAATCCCGGACAAGCCCGACAGGTGTGATTGTAAAGTGAAGATAGTCCCATAGCAGATACTGCCGTTCGGATGTGGTTAACAAGAATAAGGGAAACTACAGTAAAGCTTAAAAAGGCAATGAATGAATCACCAAAAAAAAACAAGAAGTAGATTATCCGGTTCATACAATCCACTGATAGTCGTCTAACGCGTCTCAGTCGCTCCCAGCTAGGATACAGATTCAGATAAGTACCCTTAATATTGTCATGTAGTGTGTTTCATGTAGTTTTGTGTCGGCTTGTGTTTGTTTGTTCTGTGCTGACGAAGGCTTTGGCCACAACATCCAATTTGTTTCTTGTAATCGTGTTTCAGTAAAGCTCACAATCTACTTCTCGTTTTTTGGTAATTCATTCATTGCGGTTGGGATGTGAAATGTTAGGTCCTCACATATTCTAGGTCGTGATACATAAAGTGAGGCGAAGGTCAGCGGGGTTGAATAGATTGAGTTGAGTTGAGCTAAGAACTGACATCACTGACTCAGGACGTTCTCATCCATCCCCTCGTTCAACAGTCAGCAAAGAGTCACACTACTAATCGTTCCCACCGGCATCTGATTGAAAGTTCTTCTGGTCTTCCCTCTCAGTTTTGAGATTCTTCCAGAACCCCTGCCAATCCCCAGCAATTTCATCCTTTCCACATATGGGTTCTTGAATGTTCAACCACCTTCTCCACCTGGTCCCACATGCGCACAACCACCTCCCCTTTGTCCATAAGTAATCTGCCACGAGAAGGTGCATTCCCTGCCAGCCTATCAGCCTGTTCATTCCCACGCACTCCCGCATGGGCAGGGCAAAAAAAACATCCATACAATTCTCACAATCTGTGACCTCTGAAGCGAGATGAGTCATTCCACACAAAACATTCCTTTCTCCACCTTACTCTTAAACTTCCAGTGTGCTGAGCCCTACACCAGTCAGTTGGACTAAAATTTTGACTTCTTGTCCTTGTCTTGGGGATGTAAATTACAAGTACCTCAGAAGTCAGAGTGTATTCACCTGATGGCGAGCAACACTGGTAATAAGGAAAGCTAATATACAAACTAATAATATCCACCCAGTTCACTAGAGGTGGTAGTGTATGGACTACACTTGAGTTCAAAGCTAGCAAACACAGAAAGAATAAAGCAGATTAGGTCCATTTTAGAAAAAAAAAAATTAGGCTATATAATAAATCACTCCCATTAAATGTCAGAAAAGGAGTCCTGAATTGTTATATAGAACCTGTTTTGTTGTTTGGCAGTGAACAACGGAATGTGAATGAACAAACTAGGAATGGCTTTACTTGCTTGTGTTCGCTAGCTGTGATCTCCAGCGTGAAGTCCTGTATGTCGGATGAAGACATCCTGTTGTCCAACATCAGTGTGATGTCATACAGGACCTGAGGTTTGCGTGAGTGTCCGTTGTCCCATGTCTGGCTTATTGGTGTGCAGACTGGTGGTTCCTCGCCGTACAGGCAGTCACTCTCCGACTTCGGAGGAAGGAATGGCTTTGAAGCAATAGTTTCCGAAATGAATGTTGTGAATACCTTAGATTGCCAGAGTAACTAACAACGATTGCCTGGAAGAGGAAAATGGAAGTTCAACACTATGCACGACTATAAAGACAATGTTCTTTGGTCATGTGAAGGGAGGAGGGGCAGTGGGAAACTTTAACGACTGGACAAATTAGTGAGAGAGGAGGCAGAGAAATAATGCTGGATGGGCCGAGAGGGTGGCATAGAAGAGTGGATCCTGAACAGGAAAGGCTGAAATCTGTGGAGCGACATGAAGGCCAGCATCAGCTGACAGGTCACGTGATGATACTGATGATGCTTCACTTACAACATGACATCAATATTTCTTTTAAAATAATCATGAACTATATCAAATCAACCTTGATCATCAAGTCACAACATCAAATCAACTGTCTGTCTGTTGTCTACTGCCTATAGTATCTTTCGGGTAGGATATGGGGGTTTTGAGCCTGAGGAAGTAAGGCCGTCTGCGTAGTGCAGTCGCTGCGATCTGTGCAGGTTAGGGTTTTCTCCCCCCCCCCCCCCTCCACCCTGACACGAAAAAATCCACACCTTTACCAAAGATTCAAACCCTGGTCTCCCAAAAGGGAACCCAGCATTATTAGCCATTCGGTTAGCCTCTCCTCATCAACATTATCATAAAATATACATTTTACATACATAAGATGTGGTTTTAAAAAAAAACATTGTTTCTTATATAACAATATAAAAATAACACATGTAACTTGACACCAAGAATGTTAAATTAATTTGAGAACAACAGTGTTCCTAAGATAACAACACATACTTGTTTAAACTCCTACATCTTATATTCCATGCCGTGTGGCGTTGGTGATCATGTCTATCCACAGCTTTCTGTCTCGTGCACTTCTACTTTAATAGTCCATGCCGTGTGGCGTTGGTGATCATGTTTGTCCACAGCCTTGTGTCAATCTTATAGTCCATGCCGTGTGGCGTTGATGATCATGTCTGTCCACAGCCTTCTGTCTCTTGTGTTGTCAATCTTATAGTCCATGCCGTGTGGCGTTGGTGATCGTGTCTGTCCGCAGCCTTGTTCTGCCAGTCATTTCTGATACTGTTTCTCTGTGCCATGACATCATACAGTCAAGCGTTTCCTCTCCTGGTCTTCCATTCCAACCTTCCCGTTGTGACGACATACTCCAGCTTTCCCCTTCTCGTGACATGTCCAAAGGATGTGGACTATCTTCTTCTGATGTGAGCAACCAGTTCTCTTTGTGAGTTCACTTCTTTCAAAAAATCTCCATTGCTCATTCTATGCCCCCATGGTGTTATCATTCTTCTATTCTTCTATAAAACCACATTTCCGCAGCTTCCACCTAATTTTGTCTGTGCTGCTAATTTCCTAATATTGGCATCCATACACTGGGATTGGCTCAATATAGCTCTTAAGAACTCTTTTCTTCAGCTTGATTGACAAAGATAAATTCCAGAGAATATTCTTCATTTATTTAACTGATTCAGTCTCGAAGGATAATATATCATCAATTTGGACCTCCCATGTGAACAGAAAGATGATATATCGCCATACTAGGGTCATTGTGTCATTTGTTTTGTTTCGTGGTATCTTCCACAGTTTCAATGCTGAGTGAATGGAAATTTATATTATAATACTTGTTCATTTGATTACGTACCATGTTTGGTCCAAACCAACTTTTTGTTCGGCACTGAATCAGTTAAGCCCGGGAAGGTTAACCCGGTCAACAAATGCCCGCAGAAGTCGGATGTGTCGGCCTAACGGCGCAAGGACGCAGCTCTGCTGTTAACAGGCACAACGCAGTCACATCCGGAAAAAAAATCCGGATGAACGCAGAAGAAGAAGAATCAGTTAAGCTAACATTAATGAAGGAAAAAGTCGACAGGGTTGACTTCATGGCACCAGGTTTTTATCCCATATGGCTCAGTCTCTTTCTGCAGCGAACTGCCGAAAGCGTCGCACAAAACACAAACTCCGTATCTCCAACGACGACCCTCAGGAGTATTCGAAAAAAATGCACTCGTGAACTGAAGGACGCGGCCCAGAATAGAACCCACAACCACAACCTTCGGAGCCTGAGTCAGACGGCTTGACCACTTCGCCATTGAGACTCCCATGTCCTGGTTATTTTATTTGGCCAGTCCGTCTTACCAGTAATGAAATAAGACGGAGTGGCCAAATAACAACCTGGACAAGAACATAGAACTGTTCCCAAGCTGGTGATTGTGTGAGACAACGAAAACCATGATCGGACATGCTTACCGGCATGGCACATGATGATGATGAATGCAATAACATCAACATAGTTCTTCAACTAATGATATTTAATCGATGTTACCGTTTATCATAATTAGTATCGAAGGCTTCTCATGTGCAAAGCTTTACCTAATATCGTTTGTCTTCATAACTTATTTGAGTGTTATAATTTTCTCATCTTCATCATGTGCCGTGCCGATAAGCGAGGGCGGGTATGTGTCACCATCTCACACGATCACTAGAGCCGTGGATCAGCGAGGGCGGGTTTGTCTCACCATCTCACACGATCACTAGAGTCGTGGATCAGCTCTGTGGCGGGGCATGTGTCACCATCTCACGCGATCACTAGTGTCGTGGATCAGCTCCGTGATTTATTTAGATTATGCTATATGGCCAAGCCATTCAGATATTTACTTCTCTACCTTCCTCTTGTTCTTTTTCCCTGTCTTGTTCATAGCATATATTGTCGCTTAATAGTCGATATATATATATATATATATATATATATATATATATATATATATATATATATATATATATATATATATATATATATATATATTCTTCTTCTTCTTCTTCTTCTTCTTCAGCGTTCCGAGCCATTGAGGTTCTTTGCTGCAGACACAATCCGTCTCCATTCATCTCTCTCTCTATATATATAGTGTAATTACATAACATCAAATCAACATGGCTCCTAGCATATACTGTGTAAATGCATAACATCAAATTAACATCCATCTTATCTCATCTTCTATAAATGCCCGTTTATTGGCTTCATATAGCGAGATCCCAAACGATTCTGTTACTCCCTCTGCTCATTTTGTACATGGTCGACCTATTCTTCTGGTTCCATTTGGTCTGTTCATCATTGCTTGTTGTGGTACACCGTCTGTTGGTAGCCTAGTTATATGATTGAACCATTTAACTTGATGCTTTCTAATGTCCGAAAGTCATGGAGAAGAGAAACGAAGAAGGAGATGAACAATGGGTGGTGTTGCAGGAGATAGCAAGGGATAGGAGGGCTGGGCGTGAGTTTGTTCAGGGCCTATCCTGCATTGGTAGATGAAAGATAGGAGACAAGGAAGTAGTGGAAATTTAAGAAAAAGGGGTAGTAATACTAGAAAAGGTAGGAGACGAAGAATAAAATTTAGTAGGAGTAGTAATACTAGAAGAAGAAGTAGAAAAGAAAACTGAGAAGAAGTACTAGCAGTAAAAGAAAAAGCAGAAGAATAAGAGAAGACGAAATAGAAGAGGAAGAAGAAATAGAAGAGGAAGAAGAAATAGAAGAGGAAGAAGAAATAGAAGAGGAAGAAGAAGCAGCAGAGGATGAACAAGAGAAAAGAAGAAGAAGAAGTAAACGAAGAGAAGAAGAAAAAAATAGTAGCAGCAGAAGAAGGAGAGGAATGTCTGACTGGAGAAGGCAGCCAGCAAACGCTGCTCCTCTTATCTCTGACAGTAGACGTTGGCCACGGCTGTATTGCGTCTAAAGCGTTCCCCCATTCTTCGGCTTCCCTTGCAGATGTAGGTGACGATGACGCAGAGTAGATCCAGAAACTCAAACAGAGAAATGGCACTGGCTCCAACTAAAAGCCCCATGGATCCTCCAATGTCACCTGGAAACATAAAGCGTTGTATTTATTATTATCCGTGCACAAAGATAGAGGTACTACTCATGCACGCTCCCACTAACATTCCCATGAATCCTCCAATGTCATCTGGAAACAAAGCGTTATATTTATCATTATCCGTTCACAAAGAGGTCCTATGCAACAACAATAAAACAACAACAGAGACAGTTAGTCAGTCAGTCAGCCAGCCAGTCAACAGATCATCCTCATTGCACATCGAATCATTCTTTCATAAGTGCTCGGATCCCCTTCTCAGTAAATCCCGCAGCGTGTAGCTACACCGGTTCTGTGTTGGTTTATTAATCCTCTTTGGCTTCCCGCGTAGTGTTCTTGTTTGGCCACCCCTCTTTTAATTTGCTGTTCTCTCATCCTGACCATGGTTGTAGATTCACAGTCATTACTTGGTTCTCGCGAACGACTTACTTCCCCTAGAGCATTCAGAATGTCAGCCTGGTCCATGGCTCGTCCGCCCTCCACAGTAGCCTTACCCGCAAGTCTATCAAGCCTGCCCATTTCCTTGTAAACCCGCATGCCCTGGCACGAAGACGAAACTAATCTTTGCCAGCCGAGACCGCCCCAGAGACAGCAACTAATCTCTTCGGATCCACCCCATCTCTATCTGCTTGAGCATGCTCATTAGGTCACTAAGGACACATGCCCTAATGAATGTCTGTGTCTCGAGCCATGTTATTGCTTTACTTACTGCCATGACTTCCATAGTCAGGCTACTTGTCGTCATAGCAGAAGCATCAGAATCTTCCTTCACAATTCTCCCTCCGACCTGAGCTGTAAAAAGCCCATGAACTTCTCACTCGCCGAACGACCGACCCATCTGTGTAAATAACAGCATCACCCTCCAAAGAATTCTCAAAAATAACAAAAAGAAGTAACAATGAAACAAAACAACAACAACAACAACAACGATAGCGACCACAATAACAACAACAACATACTTAGCAGTTTAAAAATGTCATAGGCAGATTGATGTTCTGTAACCGTGTAACTGATGTCCGTAAAAAACACATCCAGGAAAATGAAGTTTTTGCTGAAACGAAGACATTCGGATATTTATCACACAGACGGACAGGAGACAGGCACAGCGACATTTAGACGGATAAATGGGTAGGTGGATGGATGGATAGATAGATGTTAGAATTAGAGATAGCAAAAGAAAGAGTTAGAATAAGTTACAAGACGTTGCAGTTAACCCCATTAATATTATTATTATTATTTATTTTTTTTTTTTTGGGGGGGGGGGGGGGGGGGGGGGGTCTGTGTGATTTCTTGGCAGGTTTACGTTCAGTAGTTTGCCAATTTTTTCTGAACGATTGATTCATACCATTGTACAAGAACCAAGGCAGTCTGCTAGCAAATATCCCGCAGCTGTGTTTCGAACGCGGTATGCAGGACTACGAGTTTAACGTTAGCGTTAGACATAAACAGATGGTGATAAAACCTCCACCGCGAAGCAAGTACGACAGGGGGTTTCCGATCATCAGATGTTGTCCTCCTTAGTAGAATGTTACGTCCCCTTTACCTTCTTTACACCCTCAGGAGGCGAATCCGCTCGGATCATGACTCCCAGGTGTTTTTATCCTGTCGTTCGCATACCCACCTTCGAGACGTGTAACGCATTATCCCACATGGACACCGCTATGTGTGTCTGCCCAGAAGCCATCCCGACCTCAGGGAGGTGGCGAACATTGCGCAG
>OY992896.1:10545300-10582800 GCA_963921405.1 Cepaea hortensis
TGCGTGCGTGCGTGCGTGCGTGCGTGCGTGCGTGCGTGCGTGCGTGCGTGCGTGCGTGCGTGCGTGCGTGCGTGCGTGCGTGCGTGCGTGCGTGCGTGCGTGCGTGCGTGCGTGCGTGCGTGCGTGCGTGCGTGCGTGCGTGCGTGCGTGGATGGGTGGGTGGGTGGGTGGATGGATGGATGGATGGATGGCATGCATGCATGTATAAATAAACTTTTGTTAGTGAGCACGTGATTGTGAGTGCGTATATGTGTATGCGAGGGAGTGTGTATTTGTGTGTTATTGAGTGTGTGCATTGCTGTAAGTATGTGCAAATGTTGCAAATATCTATGCAGCTATGTATGCATTTATGTATGTGCGTGTGTATATGTGTCTGGCTGCCTGCCTGTCTCATAACATGGCAATATGCATTGTTTATGTTCACAACTTTCATTTGACAATGTTTATTTTCTTATGTGAATGTGTGAATGTAACATGCACAATAGATAAGTGATATAAGAAAGATGAGTGATTGGAATAACCGAATGTGAGTCGAGCCTGCGTGCCCAATTTGTAACCCTTTGAAAATAAAGTTCGTTTGCTCTCTCTCTCTCTCTCTCTCTCTCTCTCTCTCTCTCTCTCTCTCTCTCTCTCTCTCTCTCTCTCTCTCTCTGTCTCCCCCTCTCTCTCTCCCTGCCTCCCCTCCACAGCATAGCACTCTCGTCTGGATTCACGCCTTTTCCCGTGGTATTCTCGCAGTCTGGTCAGGGTTGTTCATTCAGTCGTCTCTTGATTCAATCACCCCGCCTCTCTGACGGCATTCGGTCTATTAAACCGATGAACTACTCGCCCACTTTTCACGGTAGCTAGGCCGGCAAGCATATCAGCTTTTTCATTTCTTTTGACACCCGCGTGTCCTGGCACAACAAAATAAACTCAATGACCTCATTAGAGACTACACCCTCTGTCTTCGAGCCCAGCCTAACTCAATCTCCATGAGCATACTCATTGAGTCGCTAAAATAGTATGCCTGGGTGAAAGTGTCTGCAGCCAGACTATATATAGAGTTAGTTACTGCCACAACCTTCATAGTCAGGCTACTTGAAGTTAGTTTTTAGTCGTGGTTCCAACTTCACGGCAAAAGGTTACCCCATAATGGTCAGTTCCCGTGCCGGCGAAAATCACACAAAATGATTCCCGCTGTCCAGTGTGAAAAGTCGAAGAGACAGCATTCCCGACAAACTAACAGCACGCACATGCATACTTGCATAAGGCCGCTGCCAGAATGCAAAACACAACAGTCCGCCATTAGAATTACAGTTCATCGTCGACGGAAGCGGCAGTCACTAGAAAACCAGCAGTTGCACACACAAAACTGCATAAGGAATAATCAGCTAGTTCAACAACTGACTGCCCGCCATTTTTGTGAACCTGCATTTCACATTACAAACACTCGCGGACAGAATATAAAAGTCAATCAATCATGTGCCATGCCGGAAAGCTCACTGTTGCTCCACGCAGGTAACCCAGTAGCTGGGCGACGGAACCATGTACTACCAGTCTAACATGAGGAAAATGCGTAAGCACACCGTAGCCAGAAGCAAAAAAACATTCCAGAGGCCTTAACAGCTCAACAGCCTATCCGTCATATTGGACCGGATTTTTGTCTACTTGATGTTATGATAAAATAACTGATTATGCATCTTAGATTTACGTACTTTGAGCATATATGATAAGAATTTACAATAGTGATGATACTGATGTTATTAACATACATTACCTGTAGAAGTACGAATCGATCACAGACAAATCATTGAATGTCCTCAGATCTTCAGCAATATTGTCAATTATGGTTACAAACTCACGATGTGTGGAAAGCAAGACCCGTATATTACTCAATTTTACACGGAAATTATCAGTAACATTCTTGATCAAACCCAGGTTCTCAAAATCTCCCAGAAACGTCAACTCTTTTCTAGATTCACAAATCCTTTTTAAAGAACTGTCTGCAAGAATCTCCCGAACCATTGCAGTCACACAAGCGTCAATGCTAGACCACACATTATCAACGCTTTCGGTATACGTTTCAATAGTCAAGCAGGCAACTCCCAGATTTATTCGAGCCTGCAAGCTAACATTGTTCAGAAACTGTTCAGCGACTTCAAATTTAGTCATATTCCAGGTCCCAATGTACGCGCGAATTATTGTGTCTAAGTGAATAAACGTTGACAGTGACGAATTTACTGTGTTGGTTGTGATTTCGATTAGTTTGTCGATGTTGTTCAGTGCTTCAATGAAATTAGTCTCGCATTTGTCTTTTGTTTCCTTGACAGCAACTGTGGCTTTGTTTAGCTCAGATAATGGCCATTCTATTATGTCTTCGTACAAAGCTTCTCTATCTAGTAGATACGACATACAGGTTTCTTTGAATTCTTCCAGGGTATCCTGTGAAAACGAAACAAAATAAACGCTTTCATTTAACAGAAACAAGGTATGTTTAATTGATTCAGCATCGAAGGATCGCCAAAAGTGACCTCTCATTTAGACAGAATAAAATTTCATTGCTTTCATTGCTTTCATGTTTTCATTCTTTTTGTTCTTCTCATCCCGTCGTCACGCCTCAGTGTAGTTACCGGAGGGTTCTCCGTGGCTATGAGTTGTGTTTTGTGTGTGCATTTGTTTGCTGATGAAGGCTAGTCGCCGCAATGTCCTGTATGGGTCGTAATTATGTTATGTAAAGCTGCAATACTTTGTGTCATTTTATATTGTTTACATTTAGACAGAAGGACGTTACAAAGCCGTACTATGGTCATCGTATTATTTGTTTTGTTTCGTGGTATCTTCCGCAAAGTCAATGTTCAGTGAACGGAAAATACATTAGAATACATGTCCATTTTATTGTACACTGTATGTGGGTCACACCTACTTTTCGTTTGGTGCTGAATCAGTTAGACAACAGTTTTGAGGTTAATCTATATCTATAAAACAGTGTGTATGTAATGTGGGTGGTTGGATATGTATTGGATGCGTTCGATAACGGTACATCCGATTGAGATGAAATTTTCTACACGTCTTCCTTTCATTCCTGTGCAACCGACTGTAATAGATTCTTAGTGTAAAATCGGCTACTTACTTAATAACATTTAATATTTCATTTTTCATTATATAATTTCTATATAGCAGGGGGACTTCACTCTAGAAAAGTTATTTCAAGGGGCATAACTTTTAATAACATTTCTATATACTTTATAGTCAAATTGTTGGACTTACTTGCACTATTGTTAAACTCTTTCTCTATAGTTATTTACAGGCATATGAGTTATAATAAAAAATGATATAATCTTTAAGGCATTTTCAAATTTTCATAAAAATAATGCATAATGCATAACATTGTAACCCATCTTTTTATGCTTAAAGAAGTTATCTACAGTCATGTAGGTGATTAAAAACAGTTTTCATTAAAAATAATGGATGGTGTGTGGAAGGACATTCTTTTAAGTTACTGTGCGCCAGGAGCTGGGCGAAACCACGCCGGGTCAGATAGATAGACAGACAGAAAGACAGATAGTCGGGAACGGGAGCTTATATGACTACGTATATGAATTAAATGAGATGCTCCCCACCAGGGACTGGGTGAAGCCGGGCCGGGTCAGACAGACAGACAGATAGACAGACAGACAGACAGATAGTCGGGAACGGGAGCTTATATGACTACTTATATGAATTAAACGAGATGCTCCCCACCAGGGACTGGGTGAAGCCGGGCCGGGGCAGCCAGACAGACAGACAGACAGACAGACAAACAAGCAGACAGACAGACTGATAGATAGATAGATCCCCTCCAGGGCCTGGGCGAAGCCGGGCCGGGTCAGCTAGTAAGATATATAGGACTGGACATAAGTCTTTATGAAGGAGTAATAATAGGAAAAAAATGAAAGTAAGCAAAATTCAAAGACCCTCTTTGCTGCGCTTAACATGTGAGTCACGCATTTGCTTCTTCGAGTTACCATTTGTGGTGCGCTGTGCAACATACCCCAAATTGTAATATCCGCTGCTCGAACGATTTGTCGGAAAAATGGAGAAACTAAAGGCAAGAGAAGTGACAAAAATCCTAATGTTACAGGATGAAAACAGCTACACAAATAGACAGGAAACTGAAACTAGTGTTTCGTGATTCCTGCATTTCGCATGCTCCGATTTAAAATTAAAAACAAACAAACAAACAAACAAGCAAAACTCGCGTAGACAGTTTAGGTCAGGCCACTCAAATTTTGATGGCCTACCGAGAATTGGGACACCACCTTCAGAGTGCATCAATGAAAACGCAACAAGAGTGAAAACGAAAATCCATTAGAATGGGGGGGGGGGGGGGGGGGAATATGACAATTGCGGAGATAGCCAGTGAGGTAAACCGAGTGAAAGAGGAGTTAGCAGAATTTTAAACACAACGGGCTCAGCACAAGAAAAGCCTAGCCGTTCTGATTTCCCTGTCGTCGGCACTTGAACAACAACAAAGGAAGGTAGGTGGATTGTAGTTACTGAAAACAAGGCCAGCCAGACAACACGCATACGACCATGGTGCCAGTAGGTGGATCTTTGGTTTAGCATTATGACCTGCAATCAAATATTTCTAGAATACAATGGAAGACTCCTGATTCCATCATACCTGCCAAACTGACATCACATAAATCTGCAGAAAAGTAATTCCCACTGTTCGTTTGTTTTTGTTTTTGTTTGTTTTGCTTTTGACGTTAAAAGGGTCTTATTGAAAGATTATCTGCCTCTTGGTAATACAGTCAATAGAGAGCACAATGCAGAACTCCTTCCTAAACTAAAAAAGACTGACCAGAAAACAAGGGATAGCGTGCACTCAAAATCTTTCTTTGCTTCAAGACAACGCACCCTCTCATAGTTTGTACAGCTAGCAGTCAAGTATTTCAGTATTGATTCACTTTTCCTATTCTCTGGATATGGCTTCACCACAGTCTGATAGGATAGGACGGCTTATCATGGTTTTTTGGGGGGAGGGTAGTAAAGGACAGAAGAAGAACAGCTTCTCGTTTCCCAGATTTCCGTGTCAAAATAGTTATAACCCACCCCCGAAGGCGGTGATTTTGTTTACGAACTCCGTCATTTGTTTCACAGTTGCAGTTCTATTTTCGGAGACCTATAGAAATCTTGCTCTCTGCCAGGCTCTCGGTGGGCCGCCATGAGCAAATATACTGAGACATAGGCGATAACATCCTGTGTAGTGACGTCACGAATCTTACCTTTCATCATCATCACGTGCCATGCCGATAAGCGTCGGCGGTCATGTTTCGTCATCTCACACGATCACCAGAGTCGCGGATCAGCACTGTGTTCTTGTCTCAACCATACCACGTAGCCAAGCCATCCGGGTATTTACTTCTCTGCCTTCCCCTTGCTCTTTTCCCCTCAATCTTGCTAGTTGTCACTAAGTTCTCTTATTTATTTTTTTTCTCATAACGTGTCCAGTAAATTGTGATTGTCTACATCTAATTTCTCTAATCAGTTTCTGGTTTTCTTTTGTTTCTTGTAGTACTTGGTCATTTTTTGTTTTTTCTTTTTGTCTGCCCATATTATTCTTTGCATTTTCCTCAGAAACAGCCAAATTTTAACAGCCATTAGATATTTTCAGCCTGTCTTCTCTTTGTCCACGCTTCACATCCATACAATAGTACTGGTTCTATGTAGCACTTCAACACTCTTATTCCCGTTGTAATTGACATCTATTTTATTGGTCAGTATGTTTTCCATCTTACAATAGGTTCTTTTTCTAATCTCTTCAACGCAACTCTCATCAGATGTTATGGCTGTTTCGAGATAATTGTACCGATTCACTTGTTGAAGAATATTCCCATTTACTCGTATATTCAATCAATTAATCATGTGCCATGCCGGAAAGCGTGGGCGGTCATGACTCGCTATTTCACTCGATCACCAGAGTCGTGGATCAGCTCAGTGTTCCTGTCTTGACCATGCCATTTGGCCAAGCCATCCAGGTATTTACTTCTCGGTCTTCCCCTTGGTCTGTTCCCTTCGATCTTGCCAGTTGTCACCAAGTTCTCCAATCCATTTCTTCTCATAATATGTCCACACAATTTTGACTGTCTACGTCTAATTTCTCTAATCAATTTACGATTTTCATTTGTCTCCTGTAGTACTTGGTCATTGGTTTTTCTGTCTGTCCATGTTATTCTTTGCATTTTCCTCAGAAACCACATTTCTGCAGCCATCAGATGTTTTTCAGCTTGACTGCTCATTGTCCAAGTTTCACATCCATACAAAAGAACAGGCTCTATGTAGCACCTCAACACTCTTTTTCTAGTTTCAATTGACATCTTCTTATTGGTCAGTATGTTTTTCATCTTGCTAAAGGCTACTTTCGCCATGGCGATTCTTGTTCCAATCTCTACAAGGCATCTCCCATCATATGTTTTGACTGTTCCGAGATAATTGTACCGATTGACGATTCACTTGTTGAAGAATATTCCTGACATAGGCCTGGGTCATTGACAGTGAGTTGAGTGACCGGGCTTGAGAAAGAATGGATGAAAGTTGGAGACAGTAAAGTGACTGACCTGGCTATGAGAAAAACAGCCAGTCCTGAGGAATAATAGGGAGGGTGAGTGTAGACCCCAGGGGGATGGGGCGAGAGACAGTGTATTTATGTGTGAAGTCAGGAGACTTCAGGGAGTTGAGTTTTAGACACCGAACGAGTCGGTAGTCGACGGAGAACTGTGTTGTGTGATTCTCCGAGCTTTGAATGGAGGCCTCCCAGAGTGGGTTCAACAGTGGATGTTGTTGGCGCCGAGTGGATCGGTGGGCTAATACGTGGGAGCTGAGACTGACTGCGGTCAGATCGTTGGGTTGTGTTGTTCTCCCAGTTGTGAATGCAGGCCTAAAACCCAGAGTGGGTTGGATAGTGAGCAGAGGCTCCGACCCAGGGTGTAGGTCGTATTGTGTGAGATCCAGCCGTGGATAGTAGCTGGACTAAATGTCTTGTGGATGTGAGATTCAGGAAGATTATAGAAGGCAGTGATGTGTGCTGAGTAACGTGTGAGGATAATACATATATATTCTGCGGATTTTACATTGATTTCTGGAGATACCAATATGTTATGTGTCCGTGTTCTTTCTGTATTAAAGGATTATGTGCGCCAAACCACTCTTGTTTACTGACTGATGGATGTATGCTGCGGGGGTGAGTTGCATTGGGAGATAGAGAGTTAACTCACTTACAATCCATATTGACACACCAGGAGTATCGTTACCTAGACAACGACCATATCACGCACTTATCATCAAGACCTTCGTGATAATTCCCATTTACTTGTATATCACATTGTGATATTTCTTTCGTCTCAGAGACAACTATAATCTTCGTCTTCTTACAATTTAATTATAACCCGACTAGAACAAAAATATCGACACAGACTTACACGAACACTGCTGCTCTGCTCCTGTGTGATGTTCTCCGATCCATAAACATCTTGTGAGATGTTCATTAGTCTCCACAACAAGTCAGAAATCTGGCTAATGTGTTTGTGTGCAGACAGCACAATTTTCTCGCCACGTTCTGATTGGTCGAGAGCTTTCTTTAACAATGCTCGTGGAATGACCAGCTGCAGATGTACGATTGAGGCAGGAGTAAATTACTCTCGACATAAATAAGCACAAAACAAGAACAACAACGACGACAAAAGAAAAAAAAATGAAAAAAAAAAAAATAACACACACACACACCAAAAACAACAAATAAGTTGTATACACAGTTTCACGTTTTCACTGTCTTAAATAATTTCTTTTATCAGATGAAAAAGAAAAAGAAGAAGAAGAAGAAGAAGAAGAAGAAGAAGAAGAAGAAGAAGAAGAAGAAGAAGAAGAAGAAGAAGAAGATGAAGAAGAAAAAAAAGTCACTTAAAAGTCGACAGGGTCGACTTCATTGCACCGGGTTTTTATCCCATATGGCTCGGTCTCTTTCCGCAGCGCGGAAAGCGTCGCACAAGGCTTGAACTCCGTAGCTCTAGCGACGACCCACAGGAGTCTCCGAAAAATTTAGCTCGTGAACCGAAGGACGCAGCCCGGAATCGAACCCACAACCTTCAGAGCCCGAGTTAAACGGCTTGACCACTTCGCCATGAAGACTCCAGAAGAAGAAGAAGAAGAAGAAGAAGAAGAAGAAGAAGAAGAAGAAGAAGAAGAAGAAGAAGAAGAAGAAGAAGAAGAAGAAGAAGAAGAAGAAGAAGAAGGAAGAAGTGGAAAAAGATGAGGGGGGATAAGGAAGAAGAAGAAGGAGGAAGAGGATGAAGAGCAGGAGGAGAGGAAGTGAAGGAGGAAGAAGAAAGAGCGAAGGAGTAGGAGGAGGAAGAAGAAGAAGTAGAAACAGAAGAAGAAGAGATAAATTATTGTCATGACAATAACGACAATTAATTATCCTCTGAATGCATATCATGAAGGTATTGCTTACATCCAGATTAAACTCAACTGTCAACTCCCTGTCTGCGGGCAAACTGGTGTTAAATATGGGATCACCTGTTGTGTAGGCATCAACCAGCTGGGTCAAGTTCTTCAGTGACAGGTCGGCCAGCCAGATTCTGAAAGCAACACCAATAATATGTGACTGACTGAAAGTAACCCAGTAATATGTGACTGATTGAAAGTAACTCCAGTAATATGTGAATGACTGAAATTAACACCAGTACTATGTGACTGAGTCAAATTTTCAAAGCGAACAAGCTAAAAAAAAAATAATAATAATAATAATAAAAACGAAATATGCAATCATCTACTGGCCTGAGAATTATTAAGGCTGGGTTGTCTTTCCTATCTACGGGATCGTCCGAGTCTGATACAATGGGTAATGAAAGCTTTCTTGGCTGTAAGGCGACCAGCTTTCTGCTGATGCCATCATACATTGAGCGCCGACTGGTCGAGAAGGACGTCTTCACGGAGTTGGCCTCCTAGGTGGACTCAACTCACAGTGGGTAGCAGGGAATTGTGTGGGAAATAAAGGCGGTGGACTGTGGGATATTGACTACGTCATGTACTGACATTCTGAATGCTCTACGAGAAGTAAGACTTTTGCGAGAACCAAGTGATGACTGTGAATCTACAACCATGGCCAGACTGCGAGAACAGCAAATTAAAAGAGGGGTGGCCAAACAAGAACACTACGCAGGAAGCCAAAGAAGATTAATAAACCAACACAGAACTGGTGTTGTTAGCCGCTACACGCAGCGGGATTTGCTGAGGAGGGGATCCGAGCACTTATGGACTGAATGGTTCGATGTGCAATGAGGATGATAAGTCGACTAACTAACTAACTCATGTACTGAGTGTCGGCTGGTGCCAAAATATAGAGCTAGCACCATATAACAAATATATGAGTTATATATCATATGCAGTGTATTTCAAGATTGGTGAATCAGCCATGTGCACTTATAGATTGGCGCCGCAGACAACAGATCACATGCTCCAAGACTGCCCAAAATACGACATATCTAGGCAAACCTTCTGGCATAGAGAAACAACAGTGGAAGCTAACCTCTATAGACCAGTGAGCAAAATAAAAAAAGACAGTTAAATTCATACAAGAGACTACATTGCTGATATAGACACATTTCATACAAGAGACAACATTATTGATACAGACAGATGTCAATGGAACGAAAGTAGAACAGGAAGTGAACCAATGAGTCAGGCTTTGGCTTAAATACTTAAAACACATTTTAACAACATCAGTGACGTTTTTAGTAGTTAGTAGTTAGATGTTTTAAGTATTTCAACCAAAGTATAATTCATCTAGTCACTTGATGTTATAAATAACCATGCTGTATGCACCTGACGAGATGCAGAGAAATATGCCAGGCAATAAATCGTGTAACGTATTCATAGGTATTTGGAACGGCTCATCAGTCGACTTGGTTGAAATGATATTAGCACTCGCTCTTAAACTTCCGATGCGCTTATGGCGAAGTGGGACATTCAATCTCTACACAGGCATAAGTTTGGACTTCAACGTTGATTTCTGGTTCAGAAATCAATGCCGAACTACTCAATGTAAAATTGCTATGAAAATAAATCTTTAAAAAAGTCTTAAAAGTCGATTTCATTGCACCGGGTTAATCCCATATGGCTCTGTTTCTTTCCACAGAGCGGGTTGCCGAAAGCGTCGTACAAATACACTCGTGAACCGAAGCCACAACCTTCAAAGCGCGAGGAAGACTACTTCGCCACAGAAACCACCTATAAATAAACCTACCGTTGAAGGCAACGTCCTACGAAGGATAATAAGCAATTTTGTTGGGCAGCTGGTCGCTAAGTCTTTGACCATGGACCCTTTAGAATCAAAACTAGCCAAAGAAATCTGTACCTTCCCAACAACTGCTCTTTGAGCAGCCTGTACTGAACCTCCTTGACGGTGTGGTCTGTTGCTTCGGCAAGTTCCATGATCTTCATCTCAGTGACGTAACAAAACACGAACAGGTCGTCTGCCAGCTCCCCTGGGTAAATGTGAAACAACAAACATTCACTCTTAGTGCCCCAGCAAGCTGTTGTATTGAGGTTATAATTGCTTAAAGCAGAGCCTGGGAAACAGTTAGCTTACGGGCTGATATATTGGGTGTCGCCAGAGAGGCAGGGCGATTTACTAATTAAGTGCCGAAGGATTGAATATCGTCACATGTGACCTACTATTTTGACAGAAGAACAATATATCGCCATACTAGGTCCATCGTGTTATTTGTTTTGATTCGTGGTATCTCCCGCAATTTCAATGCTCAGTGAACGTAATTTACATTATAATACTTATCCATCTAACTGTGTGCCATGTTTAGTGCACACCTATTTGTTTGTTGGGCACTGAATTGGTTAAATGAATAAAAGAGACGACTGAGAATCTGCAACCTTGACCAGAAGAACATCAAGTGAAAAGGTATGAAGCTAGACAGGAGCTATAGAGCAGTGATTCTCAACCGGGGGAGGGGGGGGGGGGCATTAAGAAGATTATTTCAAGATCGCGTCAATACAAGAACCGATTACGTGATGTTGTTTTTCCCTCCATACTTTACAGTTCTGTACTTCTCGCCCTTCTGAAATTCGTTTTATAACGTACTAGCTGACCCGGCCCGGCTTCGCCCAGTCCCTGGTGGGGAGCATCTCATTTAATTCATATAAGTAGCCATATAAGTTCTCGTTCCCGTTAACGACTATCTGTCTGTCTGTCTGTCTGTCTGTCTGTCTGTCTGTCTGTCTGTCTGTCTGTCTGACCCGGCCTGGCATCACCTAGCTCCTGGTGTGGAGCATCTCATTTAATTCATATAAGTAGTCATATAAGCTCCCGTTCCCGACTATCTATCTGTCTGTCTGTCTATCTGTCTGTCTGTCTGACCCGGCCTGGCATCACCTAGCTCCTGGTGTGGAGCATCTCATTTAATTCATATAAGTAGTCATATAAGCTCCCGTTCCCGACTATCTGTCTGTCTGTCTGTCTGTCTGTCCCTTCCTCTCTGTCTGTCTGTCTGTCTGTCTGTCTGCCTGTCTGTCTAATCATTTATTGGTTGCAGTTAGAACAACCTAAGATAAACGAAGACGAACTTACAAAAAGCATTAGAAAGAGCACTTGAAAGATCTTTACATCTTCCCCAACAATTAACTTGGGTAAATGGAGCGGCGGCAGCAGCAGCAGAAGAAGAAAAAGGAGGAGTAGGAGCTGGGAGGAGGAAGAGGGAGGTGGAGGAGGGAGGAGGAGGAGGGAGGAAGAGATAGGAGGAGAGAGGAAGAGGAGGGAGGAGGAGGAGTAGGGAGGAATAGGAGGGAGGAGGAGGGATTAGGAGGAGGAGAGAGGAGGAGGAGGGAGGAGGAGGAGGGAGGAGGAGGAGGGAGGAGGAGGAGGGAGGAGGAAGGAGGAGGAGGAGGGGAGGAGGAGGGGGAGGAGGAGTAGGGAGGAGGAGGGAGGAGGGAGAGAGAGGAGGAAGAGGGAGGAGGAAGGAGAAGAAGGGAGGAGAAGAACGCAGGAGGAGGAGGGGGAGGAGGAGGAGGGAGGAGGAGGAGGGAGGAGGAGAGGGAGGAGGAGGGAGATGGAGGAGGAGGAGGGAGGAGGAGAGGGAGGAGGAGGGAGATGGAGGAGGAGGAGAGAGGAGGCGGAGGGAGAAGGAGGAGGGATGAGGAGGGAGGAGGAAGAGGGAGAAGGAGGAGGGAGAAGGAGGAGGGAGTAGAAGGAGGGGGAGGAGGAGGAGGAGGAAGAGGGAGGAGGAGGAGAGATTTGGAGGGAGGAGGTAGAGGGAGGAGGGAGGAGGTAGAGGGAGGAGGGAGGAGGAGGAGGAGGGAGGAGGAGAGGGAGGAGGTAGGAGGAGGGAGGAGAAGGAGGAGGAGGGATGAGGGGGAGGACGTAGGAGGAGGAGGAGGGAGGAGGAGGGGGAGGAGGGGGGAGGAGGAGGGAGTAGGAGGAGGGAGTAGGAGGAGAGAGGAGGAGAAGGGAGGAGGAAGAAAGAGGTGATTAGGAGGAGGGAGGAGGGCGAGGAGGTAGGAGGAGGAGGGAGGAGGAGGAGGAAGGAGGAGGAAGAGGGAGGAGGAGGGAGGAGGAGGAGAAAGAGGGAGGAGGAGGATGGAGGAGGGAGAGGGGGGAGGGGAAGAGGAAGAGGGTAGGAGGAGGAGGGGAGAGGAGGAGGAGGAGGATTATAACGCATCTGCCTGTAGATAACTGCAGCGAAAAGGTGGGTCTGTCTATCTATCTAACCCGGCGTTTCTTCGCCCAGCTCCTGGCGGGTAGCATCTCATTAAAGTCATACAACAACAAAAAAGTAACTTAAAAGAATGTCCTTCCACACACCATCCATTATTTTTAATGAAAACTGTTTTTAATCACCAACATGACTGTAGATAACTTCTTAAGCATAAAAAGATGAGTTACAATGTTATGCATTATGCATTATTTTTATGAAAACTTTGAAAATGCCTTAAAGATTGTATCATGATTTATTATAACTCATATGCCGGTAAATAACTATAGACAAAGAGTTTATAAATCTTTGAAAACCATGCAACAATATGACTATAAGGTATACAGAAAAGTTATTAAACGTTATGCCCCTTGAAATAACTTTTCTAGAGTTAAGTCCCCTTGCTATATAGAAATTATAATGAAAAATGAAAAATTAAATAATATTAAGTAAGCAGCTGATTTCACACTAAAAAAATATCACAGTTGGCAGCGCGGGAATGAGAGGAAGACGTGTAGAAAATTTCATCTCAATCGGATGGACCGTTCGCGAACGCATAAAGGACATACACACCCACACACATCCTTTTTTATATATAAGAAGTAGACCCGCAAATCACATTTTATGTAGACATCTAGACTTATTCTAGTATGTGTTATTAAATTTAGCTTCCATATTTAAGTATACTGTGTAGGGGCGGGGGAATTTATAGGGAGGAAATACGACAGCGAGGGGGGAATGACATTCAGAACATATGGTTAGTGGGTGCATAGGCCAAAAAAGGTTGAGAACCACTGCTCTAGAGGGACAAAGACGAATAGTTAACCACCATAGAACTGGTGTCGTCGGCCGCTACATGTTGAGGGAGATACTGAGGAGGAGGTAACGTGGTCATTCCACGTTCGATGTGCAGCGAGGATAATTTGATAACTAACTAACTAACTAACTAAATAACTAACTAACTAACTAACTAACTATCGTCATCATCATCATTGGCACCTTGCCGTCTTGACAGACGATAGTTTGTGCTTCAAAAAGGCATAATAACGTTTATCCATGGCGGTAGCGAATGTGACTGGTAAGGCCAATTCGCGCTGTAAATGTTCGTTCACGGTGGGTGCATGTGAACACTAACTAACTAACTAACTAACTAACTAACTAACTAACTAACTAACTAACTAACTAACTAACTAACTAACTAACTAACTAACTAACTAACTAACTAACTAACTAACTAACTAACTAACTAACCAACCAACCAATCAACCAACCAACCAACCAACCAACATACCAACCAACCAACCAATCAACCCACCCACCAACCAACCAACCAACTAACTAGCTAGCTAGCTAATAACTAACTAACATAAGTATTCGTGTCAGAAGAAGTTAAAATAATACGTGAGGCAGACTGTATTAAAGTCTGTGGCTGAAGGTGTCAAAGTAATAGTTATGTAGGGGAACAGCTATCTCGGGCAGATATAAGAGACGAGGTTTTAAAGTAACAGCTATCTCAGGCAGATATAAGAGACGAGGTTTTAAAGTAACAGTTATCTAGGGCAGATATAAGAGACGAGGTTTTAAAGTAACAGTTATCTAGGGCAGATATAAGAGACGAGGTTTTAAAGTAACAGTTATCTAGGGCAGATATAAGAGACGAGGTTTTAAAGTAACAGTTATCTAGGGCAGATATAAGAGACGAGGTTTTAAAGTAACAGTTATCTAGGGCAGATATAAGAGACGAGGTTTTAAAGTAACAGTTATCTAGGGCAGATATAAGAGACGAGGTTTTAAAGTAACAGTTATCTAGGGCAGATATAAGAGACGAGGTTTTAAAGTAACAGTTATCTAGGGCAGATATAAGAGATGGGGTTTCAAAGTAACAGTTATATAGGGCAGATATAAGAGACGGGGTTTTAAAGTAACAGTTATCTAGGGCAGATATAAGAGACGGGGTTTTAAAGTAACAGTTATCTAGGGCAGATATAAGAGACGAGGTTTTAAAGTAACAGTTATCTAGGGCAGATATAAGAGACGAGGTTTTAAATTAACAGTTATCTAAGGCAGTCATAAGAGATGGGTTTTAAAGTAACAGTTATCTAGGGCAGATATAAGAGACGGGGTTTTAAAGTAACAGTTATCTAGGGCAGATATAAGAGACGAGGTTTTAAAGTAACAGTTATCTAGGGCAGAAAATAAAAGATGGGGTTTTAAAGTAACAGTTATCTAGGGCAGATATAAAAGGCGAGGTTTTAAAGTAACAGTTATCTAGGGCAGATATAATAGATGGGGTTTTAAAGTAACAGTTATCTAGGGCAGATATAAGAGATGGGGTTTTAAAGTAACAGTTATCTAGGGCAGATATAATAGATGGGGTTTTAAAGTAACAGTTATCTAGGGCGGATATAAGAGGTGGGGTTTTAAAGTAACAGTTATATAGGGCAGATATAAGAGACGAGGTTTTAAAGTAATAGTTATTTAGGGCAGATATAAGAAACGAGTTTGTAAAGTAACAGTTATCTAGGGCAGATATAAGAGATGGGGTTTTAAAGTAACAGTTATCTAGGGCAGATATAAGAGGCGGGGTTTTAAAGTAACAGTTATCTAGGGCAGATATAAGAGGCGGGGTTTTAAAGTAACAGTTATCTAGGGCAGATATAAGAGGCGGGGTTTTAAAGTAACAGTTATCTAGGGCAGATATAAGAGGCGGGGTTTTAAAGTAACAGTTATCTAGGGCAGATATAAGAGACGAGGTTTTAAAGTAACAGTTATCTAGGGCAGATATAAGAGGCGGGGTTTTAAAGTAACAGTTATCTAAGGCAGATATAAGAGACGGGGTTGAAAAGTAACAGTTATCTAGGGCAGTCATAAGAGATGGGGTTTTAAAGTAACAGTTATCTAGGGCAGATATAAGAGACGGGGTTGAAAAGTAACAGTTATCTAGGGCAGTCATAAGAGATGGGGTTTTAAAGTAACAGTTATCTAGGGCAGATATAAGAGACGGGGTTTTAAAGTAACAACTGTATGAGACTAAAGAAACCACCCAAACTACTGTGTGAGATATAAGCCAGATAAAATAGAAAAGAAAAAATAGAATGGGATATAATTGGTGGATGAATCCATGAGAGGATTGATCAATGGATGTATGAATGCACAGATGGTTAGATAGATGGATCGGAAAGTAACTATGCAGATAGGTTGCTAGGTAGGTCAGTTGCTAAGTAAGTCGGTTTGAGCTGGTAGGTATGTCGGTTTGGGTTGGTAAGTATGTGGGTTTGGGTTGGTAAGTATGTCGGTTTGGGTTGGTAAGTATGTCGGTTTGGGTTGGTAAGAATGTCGGTTGGTAGATATGTCACTAGGTATGTAGGTCGGCAGATAAGTAGGTAGGTTAATATATATATATATATATATATATATATATATATATATATATATATATATATATATATATATATATATATATATATATATATGGCGTGTGTGTGTGTGTTGATGGGTTAGTATGTAGGTGGGTTGGTAGGTCGGTCGGTTCGTTAATAGGTAGGTGGGTTGATATAAAGGTAGATTATATGGTATGTATGTAGGCGGGTTGGTATGTAAATGGATTGGTATGTGGGTGGGTAGGTATGTAGGTGGGTTGGTATCCAGGCGAACTAGATAGGCAGGCTTGTCTGATGGTAGGTTGAATGGTATATACGTTGGTGGCTGAATGGGTCAACCGATCGCTTGATAAATGCACGCTAAAGGAAGCCATTAATTACCCAGTGTTGTCTCGTCCATTTCATTCTTTGCCTCCACGAAGCCTTTCTTCACAACATACGACTGAACCCAGAGGTAATCACTCTTTGTCTGGTACACCTCCAACATGAAGTTTTGTAACCGTTGAATGTCCTGAAATGTTACAAAATCTTAGTCAGGAAATGTTACATAATCCTAGTTAAGAAATGTTACGTAATCTTAGTCTTGAAATATTGCATAATCATATTTCTGAAATATTACATAAGCGTAGTCTTGAAATGTTACGTAATGCTAGCCCTGAAATGTTATATAAACTTAGCCCTGAAGTGGTACATAATCTTAGTCTTGAAATGTTACATAATAATAGTTTCTGAAATGTCACATAATCCTAGTCCTGAATTGTGACATAATCTTAGTCTTAAAATGTTATATAATCCTAGTCCTGAAATGTTACATAATCCTAGTTCTGAAATGCTACATAAAAGTAGTATTGAAATGTGACATAATCTTAGTATTGAAATATTACAAAATCTTAGTCTTGACATGTTACACAACCCTAGACTTGAAATATTACATAAGCTGAGTCATAAAATGTTACATAATTTAA
The DNA here is from genome assembly GCA_963921405.1 of Cepaea hortensis. NCBI lineage: Eukaryota > Metazoa > Mollusca > Gastropoda > Stylommatophora > Helicidae > Cepaea > Cepaea hortensis. Next base: position 10,562,368 of record OY992896.1, read on the forward strand.
ATCCTGAAATGTTACTTAATCTAAGTCCTAACATGTTACATAATTTAAATCATGAAATGCTACATAAGCTGAGTCATAAAATTTTACATAATTTAAATCCTGAAATGATACATAATCTTAATACTAACATCTTACATAATTTAAATCCTAAAAAGTTAGATAATCTTAGTCCTAAAATATTACATAATTTAAACCCTGAAGTGTTACATAATTTAAATGCTGAAATGTTACATGATTTAAATACTGAAATGTTACATAATCTAAATGCCTAAATGTTACATAATGTAAATCCTGAACTGTTACATTATTTATATCATGAAATGTTATTTAATGTAAATCCAGAACTGCTACATTATTTAAATAATGAAATGTTACATAATTTACATCCTAAAATGTTACATAATTTAAATCCTGAAATGTTACATAATTTAAATTCGAAAATGTTAAAAAATCTGAGTCCTAAAATGTTACATAATTTAAATCTTGAAATGTTACACCATGTGAGTCCTGAAATATGACACAATTTAAATCCTGGAATGTTAAATAATTTAAATGCTGTAATGTTACATAATTTAAATCCTGAAATGTTACACAATCGTAGTCCTGAAATGGGAGTCTCCGTGGCAAAGTGGTTACGCCGCCTACGTCGCACTTCGAAAGTTATATGTTCAATTCATTGCACCGGGTTCTATCCCATATGGCTCATTCTCTTTCCGCAGGGCGGCTGTCCGAAAGCGCCGCACAAAGCACGAACTCCTCAGCTTCAGCGACGACCCTCCAGGAGTCTCCGAGAAAACTGCACTAGGGAAAGCGAATAACCCCCCCCCCCCATCCCCCACCCAAAGAAGGGGGGGGGGGAGAGAAAAAGAAAAAAAAATATTTGTCGAAGTCGGATGCACTCAGCCACAGGCTGAACGAAGCAGTTCAATAGTATTCTCTTGAGATATTTTGTATACGATTTCGTGTGGAGTGTTTTTACACCTGTCCTTGGTTGTTTGTATAGTGAACTGGAGTGCATTTACATCTGCCCTCGGTTGTTTGTATAGTGAACTGCATGTTCAGAAAATGGCGGCGGTCTGTTGCTGAACTAGCTAATTTTGCCTTATGCAGTAATGTGTGTGAAGCTGATTTTTTTCTAGCGACTGCCGCTTCCATCGACAATGAACTGTAATTTTCGTGGCGGACAGTGGTGTTGGCATTCTGGCAGCGGCATTATGCATGTACTTGCCTGTGCATACTATTGGTTTGTCGGCACTGCTGTTTGTTCCACTTTTCACACGGGGCAGTGAGAAGCAATTTGCGTGATATCACTGGCACAGGAACGGAGAATTATGGGGTAACCCTTTGCCGTGAAGTTGGAACCGCGACTGACTATCTTGTATACGATTTCTAACTTAAACTTACCATTCTAACATCCTTCAACATAGATGTTGTGTCATGATACAGTTGTGTGACTGCACTCAAGGACTCGCTAAATGCCCGGTAGTTGCTCTTTTTATGCTGATTTCGCTCGCTGACGTACTCATACACATCTAGAGCTCTTTTGTACCTCGGAAGAATTCTATCGATGTCTTCTGTGAATAAAACTGCGTATGAATTTTAAACTCAATAGACATAGGCGTTAGAAATAATTTATTTAATCATTTATTTAATTTTAGTCTGTGGATGTCACAACAGTTGCACAATGGGGGAAATAATTATAACATCAAAATCACAAAAACATATTGCTTTCATATGGACCGCATGTGAACGTATTTGAATACTTTAATAACACCAGATGGAAGTTGTACAGGGTGTCGTTTTAATGACTCTGCAGTGTTTGAAAATATTGCCGATCCAAGTTTTGTATTTACCTATTATGTTGCATGAACTTTACAGAGGGTCAATACAAAACTTGGACCGGCAATATTTTCAAACACCGCACAGTCATTAAAAATACAAGAAAGACATGTTAGTCAGCTTAAAATTACCGTGGTAGATAAGTGACATTACTGTGCGAATATGTCTATATTTCAACTTGAAGGATTTATCTAGTTAATTCACGTAAGTTGTGTGATTTCTGCAGTATGTACCTGACGAGATGCATCGAAATATGCCAGGCAATAAATCGTGCAATCTATTGTTTGTGTCTTCGTTATTCAAATTCACTACGGGAAAACATTGTTTTGAATACACCATATATTAAGGAAGTTAATTGATTCAGTGCCAAAGGATAATATATCGCCACACGTGACCTCCCATTTGAACAAAAGGACAGTATATCGCCACATTAGGTCATCATGTTATTTGTTTTGTTTCATGGTATCTTCCGCAATTTCAATGTTTAGTGAGGTGAAATGTACACTATAATACTTGTTCATGTGATTGTCTACTATGTCTGGTCTAATCCTACTTGTTGTTTGGCACCGAATCCGTTAAATGTAGAATGGTCCAAGCAAAGACAGCATGTCAAAAAGTACTGAATATTCTCCGTAATTTACCTTTGTGTCAAAGGGGAGGAGGTGAGGGAAATTGTTCTTAAGAGTTAATGGGCCCATCCTAATGACTAATGTACGGAAGTTGCTTGCTTGCTTGCGTTCGCTGGCTGTGAACTCCAGCGTGAAGCCCTGTAGGTCGGATGGAGACATCCTGTTGTCCAACATCAGTGTGATGTCATACAGGACCTGAGGTTTGCGTGAGTATCCGTTGTCCCATGTCTGGCTTATTGGTGTGCAGAGTGGTGGTGCCTCGCCGTGCAGGCAGATACTCTCCGACTTCGGAAGAATCAACGATTCTACTACGTTAGCCAGGACTCCGAAGAGACATGTTGCCCAGGACGCACGACTAGGACGTGCTAGTAGGTCTTGGCCAGTATAGAACCCAGCCCTGGTGCCTTGGAAACACCTCCGTGTCCCTGGCCAGTATAGAACCTGGCCCTGGTGCCTTGGAAACACTTCTGCGTCTCTGGCCAGTATAGATCCTGGCCCTGGTGCCTTGGAAACACCTCTGCGTCCCTGGCCAGTATAGAACCTGGCCCTGGTGCCTTGGAAACACCTCTGTGTCCCTGGCCAGTATAGAACCTGGCCCTGGTGCCTTGGAAACACCTCTGCGTCCCTGGCCAGTATAGAACCTGGCCCTGGTGCCTTGGAAACACCTCTGTGTTCCTGGCCAGTATAGAACCTGACCCTGGTGCCATGGAAACACCTCTGCGTCCCTGGCCAGTATAGAACCTGACCCTGGTGCCTTGGAAACACCTCTGCGTCCAATGTACGGAAGTGACTAATGGATAATTAGCAGACAAGTGAGGAATTAGTAGAAGCTATGGAAAATCTGGTTTATATAGAAGAATGATAAGAACTCAGTGGAAAGATAGAAAGAGCCATGAAGATATCGTGGAATAAGTGAACCCCCAAAGAGAACTGGTTACTCACATCAGAAGATGACAGTCTACTTTTTGGGAGCATGTCATGGGCTGGTGAAAGCTGAGGTATGTGTCATCGGGAACGTTGGAGAGGAGGAGGTTGGGGGATACCAAGAGGCAAGATACCAGAAAAGACAATCTTTGTTTTGTGTTCCCTCGCTTTGAACTCAAGCATTGTCCACACACGTGCTACTGCTTCTAGTGCACTGGACTGAATTCTGCATGTGGATTAGCTTTCCCTAGTACCAGTGTCCCTCGCCATCTGGCGAACCCACTCCAACTTCTGAGGTACTTGTAATTTACGTCGCCAAGTCAAGGACGATAAGTCAACATTTTAGTCCGGTGTAGGGGTTGAACTCACTAACCTGGCATCAGCACACCGGATGTGTAAGAACGAGCGCTCCTATATATTTGGACATACCTGACCCCCGAAGACAGTTTAACATCAAAGCAAGAAGAAACATGTATCAGAAATGATTGGCAGCATACGAGACAGTAGGTTGTCGACGGCGAAGAATAGCAACACACTGTAATCAACCATGCCTGTCGTAAGAGGCAATAGAGGAGGGTTGGGCGTGGAACTGGCTTCCTCATTTCGTAGAAGAAATTATAGGTACAATATCTAGCCAGCCACGAATAAACAAATAGCAGTGAATGGAGAGGGTATATAGGACACTGGCGCTGGGTAAAACACACACTGAGAGGGTATGTAGGACACTGGCGCTGGGTAAAACACTGAGGAAACCTGAGAATGGTATAACTAGAAAAGCGTTTGACGAGAATCCACGAAGCAAAAGAAACAGAGGAAGGGAAAAAACACACACACACACACACACAATGACAAAAGAAGCAGAGGCGGAAATTAATAATATAGAGAGGACATGGAAGAGCTGCATGGAATAGCTAAGCCTAAGTGCCAAACTGCTGGTTGCATTAATATAACAACTGTAACAAGCCAACAGTATGCATCTAACTTCTTCTAAACACACACACACACAATGACAAAAGAAGCAGAGGCGGAAATTAATAATATAGAGAGGACACGGAAGAGCTGCATGGAATAGCTAAGCCTAAGTGCCAAACTGCTGGTTGCATTAAAATAACAACTGTAACAAGCCAACAGTATGCATCTAACTTCTTCTGGCTCAAAGAACTGTACAACAAGCAATTGGAGCCGCAACTCTGAACATGATGGATGAAGTAGACTCTGGGCTTTGAATAATAAATAACGCTGTTTATTGGTTCCAACGTATACCGGTTGCTTCATTAAACATTACATTTCAATATTAATTAAGAGCCTGTGATACCAGGGCGGGGCTTAAGAATGTTTTACATGAATATGTATGACTTGAAGACAAACCTGGTTTCTATTCGTCCGCAGACGACCTTCTGTCCATTTCACTCATTGTTCGTCTCTCTGCTCTAAGTACAATCTGTCTAGTTTCTCTGCCTGCAGGTTCGTTACTTTTGTGGCGATATCTTGTAGCATGTTCGTCACTGCTATTATAAGTCTAGCCACTAGTCTTTATGCCAACACTGATCCATAGCCACGCCAATGTTTCCTCTTAAAATTTGCACTATCTTATTGGTTCCATGTCCCCGTAAGTCTCCCGTTGTTGCCCTAATCGCTCTGTGACGTTTCTGTTGTTTCCAACGCTTTCCTTAGGTTTTTCGTATTTTGGCGTCGAGGATTTCTCTCTAATTAATATGACGTCATTTTTGTTTGCATTCACTATATGGCACTAAGGATAGACACATTGTGTGTGTCATAATCTCCCCACCAGTTCTACCGCGTCGTCTTCAACGACGCCTGGCAATTACGGCCAGGTCCGCCTGTGAGCGACACTAACCACGTTGTGACAGGAATGGTCAGTCGGTGCATGCGTGGGACATGAAGTCCACGCAGGGACACAGCCCCGACTAGCGGGAACTCACAGCGGTTAGCGCCAGATGGCTTGGGACGGTTGTACAGGACAGACGGATTGAATGGTGCTCGTATGACTTGTGTGTATGAACGCCAATAGATAGAAAGCCTGTGTGAGTATAGGAGACTGTGCGCTGGTATGTAGGATTGTGAGTTGTATACATTGCATTTATATATCTATTGATTGTATTATGGCATCGACATTGTAATTGCGCGATGCATGTAATAGTTGTGATGAGTGAGAAGTGTGAATAAAGTGTTTGAATTGTATTTGCAGTGTGTCATGTAAAGTCATTCTGTGACAGTGTTTGTATCACATCTGTTAGTGATTACGAGCCTGTGTTATTGCTGAATGCAAGATTCTGACAGTGTGCAATAAGTCACTGTCCTTGAAAGTTAGAACAAGAGTTCTTGTATGTTACATAGAACCAGCTTTAATATACGGCTGCGAATCCTGGACGATTAGTAAACAGGAGGAAAACTCCACGGAAGCCTTGAAGATGTGGTTTTATAAAAGAATGCTGAAAATTAGTTCGACAGCCAAAATTAGCATTCAGGACGTTTTACAGGAAGCTGTGTCGCAAAGACAACTTATCACAAACATCAGAAAGAAGCAGTCATCGTTATTTGGCCTCGTTATGAGAAGACAAAAACTGAAACATGTTGTGATAACCGGAACGATTTGTGGAAAGAGAGCTAGAGGAATACATTGGGAGAAGATTCTTGACATCTTGTGTCATGGCACAGAAGGGAGTCTACACACTAATTGATCCATGACGTCGGAGATCGTAATTTGTGGAGAGGCATGATCACCCAAGCCAGCTGGCAAGGCACTGGATGACGATGATGAAGGTTAAGACGGCTTGGAGTGACTTGTATGACGGTGTTTGATCCATTGATCGATACAAGACGAAAGAAGAGGACCACTCAAAGACAGGACTCAGTGCCGCACCATGTATCTCGTGTTGTCAGAATTCATCCACTTTGAAAAAGTGAGGCCTAAAGTTACTTAACCGGCGTGTTGCCATGCTGGTTATGACGTTGCGTTGACAATGGCATGGGCAAAGTCGGACAAGGATTCGGTGCCAGCTCTTGTGGAAGCTCTCGTTCGCTACGAGAAGGAAAGACTGGCCGCCTATTCTTTCTTGCACTTCGGCCTACAAACATGTGGCGGTGCTAACACTTCACATACCCACACCAGCCCCTACTGCGGGACTTGTTCGCTGTCAGACTATGGGTAGCAAGGACTGCCTATCGTTCTGGTGATAATGTGTTCGCGTCTCCTCACAAGACGGGAGATTTCCACGAGAGTGATCTGTGCTCTCAAATCACCCGGCCTAATCCGACTACCAGGAAATGTTACGGGAAGTACAGGTACTCAGTATGATATTAACCATATCACTGATCAAGTTCTACACCTTGTCTTGTTCCAGATGTATGGTGTCAGAGTCTAGAGTAGTGCAGCGAACTTTATTAATTGTATATATTACGAAACAAGAACAGTGCCACATTCGCTCAAAACTTACCGTAAGCGAACTATCCAATTTGACAGTGGTATCTGCGTGTGGAGCATTCCAGTGATATTTTAAATCCGTGTGTGAAAGTGTGACCTGAACATTGACATCTACACCACTGCAGTCAATCGAAATCCAGAAGTTTTTCCAGGGAAACACCCAACACATGAACGATTAGAACATTGTACATTCCGTAACTACATCAGACCGGAACAAGTGTGTTCTACAAGTTTCAACATCAGCTGTTTAGTGTTCGTGTGTACTTCCGGATTAGTTAGAAATTTAGTTCAAAATTAGCAGACGACAAACAAAAGTTTAAAAAGCTATGACGATTCTAAAATCTTTAGGAATTAACAAGTTTGAATACACGAATTGTGTGGTTATATTTTTTATGTAGTGTAATCTTAGAATCATATCTTGATTAATTTATTCATACTACTGACTTTTTCTCGCTAGTATGAAGAAACATCAAGCGATGACGCTAAGAAATAGAATAATTATTGTAAAATATTATATTTCAGAAATTTTGAAGTTATTCCCCTTTCATTTAGTTGTTACTACATCATTACACCAAAGGGCTATAATGTGAAATGTATACGATTACGTGTTGTATATAAATAACCATGTTGTTGCCAGATTGTTAACACACCAAGAAGCCATCTACTGAGCATGGTAGAGTGTTACCGACATTGCAGACCAACACAAGAACTCCTGGCCAAATAAGGTCAGGGTTTGAGCGTTTAATGCGACTTATGTAAAGCCGTATTTCGGTCTAGCCAGATGGTTTTTGTTTCAGAAACCATATTATTACTTTTTTTTGAAAGGCTGCGAGGTAGATGCTTGGAGCTGGTACTGCCGATCTGACTGGGTCAATAATGCAATTGAGGTAATCAGCCATCGAGAGGATGAAACTTGACAAGTGTTAAAGGTTGAACACCACATGTCGTTGAATACAACTTCCATTTCTTATATGTTTCTATGTCAAGATGTGTATGTCTATGTATTCTGATTCCAATGTATATAACAACAGAAGGGTCGACTCTGACAAGGTTAAAATATTAACCCAGTATGTACATATAGTATACATGAAAGATGACATCTTTCATGGAGCTGCCCGGGGGAGCATGTCAGAGTTTAGAGTAGTGCAGTGATGCAGTGACATCGTTACGCCCGGCAGGCGACTTAGTTCCCCAGCCGGGATGCCGTAACTTCGTTACGCCCGCCAGGCGAGTAGTAGTTACCTGCCTGCGAGGTTGCTGGCTGACGAGACGGCCAGCGGTCAGGCAAGGACGAAGCAAGACGCACGCATGCCTCGTGAAGCCACTTCAGGTGGGGAGGCACATTGCGAGCTATAGACAGACAGCTCTGGGACGTGGACTCGACTGGACGTATGATGAGAGAAAGGCGTTGTGTGGTTTCTGTGCCCGAAAGTCGAGTGTCTGTTCATCTTGAGAGATAGACTGTGAGCTGTATTGTGTATGTAAGTGTATTGAAGTTTAACATATAGCTTGTAATGATCATCGTATGGTATTTGATCTGTAAACAAATCCATTGAACGTTGTGTCGTTGAGTCTCAAGTCGAATCACGTTGTGCTTGTACTGTCTCACATGTGTTAGGAAAAACGAGCCAGGTTTAAGACCCTGACATATGGGGTGTATTTTTAATAACTGTGCAGTGTTTGAAAACATTGCCGGTCCAAGTTTTGTATTCACTCTCTGTAGATAAATATAAAACTTGGACCGGCAATATTTTCAAACACTGTAGTCATTAAAAATATATCCTGTATTAGTGTTAACTTTCCTCTGGAGTAAAATAGGCAGGCCGAGAGAGGGACCATGCTGCACGGGCAACACACAATCTCTTAATTCAGCCCAGGTTTTGAGCTATGGAGAGGTATAACGTTGCGTGATAGTAGAAGTGCCCATGTGTTCACATGCATGCATTGTGGACGAACATTTACAGCGCGAATTGGCCTGATCAGTCACATTCGCTACCGCCATGGGTTGTAGTTATTATGCCCTTTTGAAGCACAGTGGAACAAACTAACGTCTGTCAAGACAGCAAGGTGCCAATGGTAACTGATAAGATGTCGATTGGTTTACAAACAAGGGCAAGCAATTGTAAATGATGCGGTTTTAAACAAACAAACAAAAACTTTCATCAACTGCCTATAGCTTGCGGTGTATGACAGGAGGCGGGAGTAGGTCTTGAGCCTGAGGAATTAAGGCCCAATGGCTAGTGCAGCTGCTATCTCGCTTGAAGTACTATGTGTTTAGGTACTGTTCATCTGTCGAACTATTTCTTCTTCTTCTTCTTCAGCGTTCCGAGCCATTGAGGTTCTTTGCTGCAGATACAATCCGTACCATTCGTCTCTCTGGTTGACCTTCTCTTGACAGTCGTTGATTCCAAGTGCTTGTAGGTCTGTATGTATATTATCTCTTCACCGTCTTCTTGGTCTACCTCGGGGTCTACGGTCATTTATTTCCTGAGTGTAAGCGAGTTTTGTTTCCCTATTATCTTCCATTCTTTCTATATGCCCCAGCCATTGTAGTCTGTTGGCCTTCATGATACCAGTGATTAGCGGGGACTTAAACAGATCATAAATGTCTTTGTTACTTCTTCTTTTCCACTCTCCACTTTGTGTATCCCTAATGGGTCCAAAGATGCGTCTTAAAACTTTGTTCTCAAAGGTTTGTAGTAAGGCTTCGTCTCCTTTCGTTGTAATCCAGGATTCAGAGCCATACAGTACAACTGGTCTGATCAGTGTTTTGTATATTGTGATCTTGGTGTTACGAGATAGTGCCTTTGATTTTAGTAGATGTTATAGTGCATAGTATATCTTATTTCCAGAATTGATTCTAGTTTGTATTTCTTCCCTTATGATGTTGGAGCAGTTGAAGATTGTACCCAGATATTTGTATTATATTATAATTATTTCTTAGTTATAATTGGGACCCTTTTAGTGTTTGTTTTCTGCTTCTGTAAATATTCGCTTTCTAGTCTAGCCTAGTCTCTGAGTCTCTGCGTCACCGCGAACTGTGCAGATTAGGGGTGTCCTGCGTACCGCGTTCGAAACACATCTGCGGGCTATTTGAAAGCAGACCGCCTTGCGCTGATTTTCATACAACGTAATTTTGCCAAAGAACCACCAACAGCCAAATAAATGATGTGGTTGATATGCAACTAACTAACCTTTGTCGATCTTATCGATGGCCGACTTGGAGAGTTCAGCGTATGAATACATCGTCTCGGCGAATTCATAATCGCAAGGCACTGAGCACTGACAGTTCTGTTCTGCTTTCGCGGGATAGTCTTCTGAAAACATAATGAAGTCATGAACGTAAAATACGAAGTGAGGCAAGTACGATTGTCCACCACCATCATCATGATAGTAGTTATCATCATCATAACCATCATCATTATAATGGTCATCATCACCACAAACATCCACATCCTCATCATCCTCATCATCATCATCATTATCATCATCATCATCATCATCATCATCATCATCATCATCATATCACCGTCACAATCATCACCATCATAATCACCACATGTTCTCACACAACAGAACTTAATATGATAACTGTCTCATATAGCACAAGTTAATATGATAACTGTCTCATACAGCAGAAGTCTGGCAAGAATGAGACAACGAGGAGTGACGAAGGGATCTGGCCGACGCTCAACGCTCAAAGGAAAGGCGAGACGGACTTATAATCAGATTGCTACTGGTACTATTAGTGTTGGAACTCTTCGCTGGCTGCTGAGGATGGGGACGGAGCACTTATGGGAATGCCCCGAATGCTGTGATGTCGATTCCTAAATCAATCAATCAATCAATCAAACAGCAGAAGTTAATATGATACATTTGAATAACGAAGACACAAACAATAGATTGCACGATTTATTGCCTGGCATATTTCGCTGCATCTCGTCAGGTACATACTGCAGAAATCACACAACTTACGTGAATTAATTAGATAAATCCTTCAAACTGAAATATACACATGTTCGCACAGTAATGTCGATTGTCTACCACGGTAATTTTAAACTGACTAACATGTCTTTCTGCTTACACAAGGACGGCTTACGAAGGTTGATTAGAATAGCTTCAGCAAACTTTAACAATCGACTACTTTGTGTGTTGAACAACACACGGAAGGCATTGTCTCTTTCAACCACGTGAGCAGTCTCGAGCACATGTCTCCCGACCGATGAAGCCAGACTTTTCCGGTGTGTCGGCCTGCCTAGGCTACCATCTTCTGTGTGTAGTATTTTGGCACCATTCAAAGATCGGTGTACCGCAAAGAAACATGGACTGGCCAATACTTAAATTTTCAGAGCTTCACACCTGTCCAGTACAAACGGGGCTTAGTACGGACCCTGTTTGACCGTGCTAGGAAGATATGCACCCAGGACACACTGACAGAGGAATTTAAAACTCTGAAGAATGCCTTAAACCTGAATGGGTACTCCACAGGATTTATAAAGCGCCACTGCCAACAGCCCAAACCGAAATCAGAAGTAACTACAGTCCCTAAACTCAAAGTATTCATCCAGCTAACCTTCCGAGGAGATGACGTAATGCAACGTCTGCGGGACCGGCTCACCACAGCAGTCAAGCGAACATTCTGTGTTGCAGCTCTAGTCATCAGGTACCGAAACACACCGATCCCAGTCCCAGCAGTAAAAGAATCTGTAGCTTTGTACGCCAAATCAAATTGTATTTACCAATTTATATGCAGATGCGAGGCCATCTACATAGGCAGAACTGAGCGACAGTTACATTGCAGGGTTTTGGAACATATCCCGAATTGGTTGGACAAGATACTACACACAGAAGATGGTAGCCTAGGCAGGCCGACACACCGGAAAAGTCTGGCTTCATCGGTCGGGAGACATGTGCTCGAGACTGATCACGTGGTTGAAAGAGACAGTGCCTTCCGTGTGTTGTTCAACACACAAAGTAGTCGATTGTTAAAGTTTGCTGAAGCTATTCTAATCAATCTTCGTAAACCGTCCTTGTGTAAGCAGAAAGACATGTTAGTCAGTTTAAAATTACCGTGGTAGACAATCGACATTACTGTGCGAACATGTGTATATTTCAGTTTGAAGGATTTATCTAATTAATTCACGTAAGTTGTGTGATTTCTGCAGTATGTACCTGACGAGATGCAGCGAAATATGCCAGGCAATAAATCGTGCAATCTATTGTTTGTGTCTTCGTTATTAAAATTCATCACGGGAAAACATTGTTTTGAATATGATAAATGTCTCATACAACAAGAGATAGTATAACAATTCTCTAACACAATCAATCAATCATGTGCCATGCCGGAAAGCGTGGGCGGTCATGACTCGCCATTTCACTCGATCACCAGTGTCGTGGATCAACTCCGTGTTCCTGTCTCGTCCATGCCATGTGGCCAAGCCATCCAGGTATTTACCTCTCGGTCTTCCTCTTGGTCTGTTCCCTTCGATCTTGCCAGTTGTCACCAAGTTCTCTAATCCATTTCTTCTCATAACATGTCCAAAAAATTTTGACTGTCTACGTCTAATTTCTCTAATCAGTTTACGATCTTCATTTGTCTCCTGTAGTACTTGGTCATTGGTTTTTTTTTTTGTCTGTCCATGGTATTCTTTGCATTTTCCTCAGAAACCACATTTCTGCAGCCATCAGATGTTTTTCAGCTTGACTGAAAGCTCACACAGCAGGAGTTAATATAAGAACTTTATGCGAAAGAAAAGGTTTAAAAGAGGTTTAAAATGGAAGAAGATTGTTTTTATTGCACCGGGTTTTATACTATATGGCTGTCTCATTTCGCGGGGCGTCCCGGCGAAAGCGTCACACAAAGCACAAACTTCGTAGTTCCAGCGACGACCACAAGGAGTCTCAGAGAAAACTGCACTCGTGAACCGAATGACGTAGCCAGGATTTGAACCCACACCCTCTTTGTGCCAGGCAGGCTGCGTAACCACTACGCCACAAAGACTCCTTAGAAGAAGTGAAATACAAACGCTAAAGGTTGAAGAATGGCGGATCAGCTTCGTTGCAACAAGGTATACCCTTTATGGCTCGGTCTCTCTCTCTCTCTCTCTCTCTCTCTCTCTCTCTCTCTCTCTCTCTCTCTCTCTCTCTCTCTCTCTCTCTCTCTCTCTCCGAAGAGCGACAAGCTGTCTATCGAGAACTTCGCATTAAACACGAACCCCGAAGCTCCAGCTGTGCCCTTTAGGGCTTTCCCTAAAAACTGCACTGCGATCTTAGGGTAAGGCTAACGGTTTGGCCGTGAAGATCCGCTTAAAGCAATGATTAACTGGATTAATGTATGAACATCATCAGAAAGAAGCAGTCATCGTTTTTAGCCACGTTATGAGAAGACAAACACTGAAACTTGTCGGAACATCCGGAAAGATTTGCGGAAAGAGAGATAGAGGAAGACAGCGGGAGAAGATTCTTAACAGTCTTATGTCATGGCACGGAAGGGAGTCAACATATGAACTCATCCAAGCCATCGGAGATCGCAATTTGTGGAGAGGTATGATTGCTCAGGCCAGCCGACAGGGCACTGGATGATGATGATGAATGTATGAATAGCTTGAAACAGAAGCAGCGAATGTAATTTTAAAAGTGTAAGCACATTATCATACAGATATATGCACCTACTTCAACAGCAGAGGAGGACGAAATTGAAGATTTTTACAACACACTACAAGACACATTAAATAAGATTGGTCATAATGATATAGCAATAATAATGGGAGATTTTAATGCTAAAGTAGGTGCAGGAAGAGCTGAAAATGAGAGACACATTTTAGGAAAATTTGGATTAGGAAATAGAAATGATGCAGGTGACAAATTAATTGAATTTTGCACAGAAAATGAGTTAACGATAGCCAACACACTTTTTAAACAACATCCAAGAAGACTCTTCACATGGAAGTCTCCAGACAGTTTTACCAAAAATCAGATAGATTATATTTTAATACAAAGAAGATGGAGATCAAGCATAACATCTGCAAAAACCCTACGAAGTGCAGACTGTGATACAGATCATCAGTTATTAGAAGCAGATCTGAAATTAAAACTCAAAAAGCTTACCCGAGGACCAAGGCCACTTCGTTTTGATCTCACACAAATACCGGACGCATACAACATAGAAGTTAGGAATCGCTTTGGGGTCTTGATGTCTGTACAAGAAGAAATGACACCTGATGAACTGGCAGTACAAGCTAGAGATATCTTGATAACTGCAGCCAAAGATTTCATTCCGACCAAGAAAACGCAACGTAAGCCATGGATTACATCAGACACGTTAGAATTAATAAAACAACGAAGGGAGCTGAAACAGAAAGGAGATGAATCCGATAGCAGGATGAAGTATAAATCTTTAACTCGAGAAATAAGAAAGAACACAAGAAAGGACAAAAATCAATATATACAAGATAGCTGTACCAGAATAGAGCAATATCATAAGGCTGGAAGAGATTATGAAATGTTCAAGGAAATGAAGTTATTGACAAGAAATGTTCAACCTCAATTGAATGTTATCTGTGACAAGATGGGAAATACCTTAACAGAATCTAGACAAATTCTAGAAAGATGGCAGGAGTACTGCAGTGGAATGTATGATATGAGTGACAGTGAGGATATGAATGAGATACATGAGCCAATGACAGCAGAGACAGAACCTGAACCCTCATTAGATGAAATTGCTTGGGCTATAAGGAACCTGAAGAATGGTAAATCACCTGGATGTGATGAGATACCAGCTGAACTAATTAAAGCAGGAGGAGAAGAAAGCATACACATATATCATGCATTATGTACAAAGATTTGGAAATATGGTATATGGCCAAAAGATTGGAAGAGAACTATCTTCATTCCAATACCAAAAAATGGCAACCTGAAATTATGCACCAACTATAGAACTGTTGCCCTGATAAGTCATGCAAGTAAAATTCTACTAAAAGTCATAATGCGAAGACTTAGTAAGAAAATGGAAGAAGAGATTAACGTGGTTCAAGCTGGATTTAGACAAGGAAGAGGAACAAGAGATCACATATTCAGCATGCGTTTAATAATAGAGAAGTGCAGAGAATTTAATGTAAACCTATTCTCATGTTTTGTGGATTATTCAAAGGCATTTGACTGTGTACAGCATCAGAAACTTTGGGAAATCATGAGGAATATGGGCTTTCCTTCACATGTAGTACATCTCATAAAAATGCTATATCTAGACCAACAAGCAGCAGTTAGAATAGATGGCGAGACATCAGATTGGTTTGACATCAAGCAAGGAGTCCGTCAGGGCTGCGTGCTGTCACCCTATTTGTTTAACCTGTACGCCGAAAATATAATGAGAAATGTCAGAGATGATATAAACAGGGAGCCATATGATGCCCTAAATATCGGCGGTCATGACATACCAGAGATTCGATATGCTGATGATACAGTATTACTATCCACAACACAGAATGACATAGAAAACCTAATAGCCTCAACACAATTGAATAGTGAAAATCACAACTTATATCTTAACATAGCTAAAACTAAGATAATGCATACAGATAAAACTACTTTGGAGAAAGAAATATACATTAATGGGAGAAAATTGGAGGTGGTGGAAAATTTTGAATATCTTGGGTCATTGATTACGAATAATGGTGACACAATGAAAGAAATAAAACGGCGACTATCCATTGCTCTTCAAAGACTAAAACAGATGAATAAATTATGGTGTGGGACAGACAGAACTACAAAAATTAGATTTTTAAGAGCATGCATCTTTCCCATTGCAACATACGCCTGTGAGACATGGACACTTACTAAACAAGCTGAACAGCGCATACATGCCTTTGAATATAAATGTTATAGACGAGTTCTAAGAATATCTTGGGTAAAGAAAAGAACAAATGCATCCATACTTCAAGAGTTGAATATTGAGGAGGGATGGCTATTAAAGACGATAAAACAAAGAAAATTGAAGTATTTTGGTCACTTGAAACGCCACGACAGTTTGGAGAGAACAATAATGGAAGGGTATATGCCTGGGAAGAGAGGAAGAGGAAGGCCAAAGAGAAGATGGGTGCAGGATGTGGCGGATGATCTCCAGATGGGTGTATCAGACGAGGGACATCTTGCTTGTGATCGAGAAGTTTTCCGGAGGGTTGTTATGGGAGCGAGGTTCTGTAAAGGACATGCTACTGAATGAATGAATGAATGAACATTATCATTATTCAGTGCTCTCCCAACTGGCATAGACTTTCATGGCTCTCCACAGATCTCGGTCTTTGGTGTTCTGGTTCAACTCTGTTGATGATATTCCTGCATGCCATCGTCTCAGTCCATTCAGCTTCATTTCTCTTGGTCTGTCTCTGCCTCTCTTCCCCATGATCTTTCCAGTTGTGACGATGTTTTCCGAAGCCTCTCTTCTCATCACATGACCAAAGAAAGCCTTTTTGTCTCTTTCCTATTGCTGAATATAATGTTCTAGTCATTAGCCTCTTCCAGACAATCGTCTGTTAGTTACTTTGGCAGTCCAAAGAATTTACAACATTCGTCTCAGGAACCACATACCGATGATTCCAAGGTGTTTCTAATTTATTCACATACGTATCAAGATCACAACTGTAACCTGGATACTTACTTTGAGCGGGACGCAGGCATGTGAAGTACTCCGCCAATGTACACACTGCGACATCTGCAATCAGGTACAGAAAGACAAAACATTAAATAGTGAATGGGCGATGGACATTGCTATGTGCAATGTCTTGCCCGTTATTGTCCGAGCCGCGTGGCGTTGGTCATCTGTCCACAACGACATATCCTGAAAAGTAAAGGCGGTTGGTTGGTATGTTATTGACCTCATTATGCATCTAGTGCACGATCGGTCTATATTTAAATATAGTTAATAAATAATGTGTTATTTGGCACTCATAGAAGTAGAAAAAGAAAATAGAGGCCAGGAGACGCACTAGACAACATAATAATTGAAAGCTATAATTATCGACCTGGATTCGAACCTGTCATCCCAAAATTATGACGGCACATCAATGTAGGAACAAGTGTATTTCGACTCATGATCAACTAGACATCCCTAAAAAGGTGTCTTCATCAGCCATGTCTTTCGTCCAAATTAACCTACAACTATAGAATACGGGCAGAATTCATATCTAACCATTGACATTACACCATAGATCTCAGAATTTTATATTAAAACAGCATAGGTTAAATAACAAACACACTAACACACCAGGCCGTAATGCTGTGTCCAGTATGGTATTGAACATTTAAATAAGAGAAATGATTGGTTGGTTCCAATGTTGTACACGTATCACATATAAATATCAATTAGGAAGCACTTTGAGAACCAAGACAGTTCATAAATAAACACACACGTATTGTTTCACGCTCATAGAAATACAAGAAGGAAGCAGAGACCAGAGGACGCACTAGACAACATAACAATTGAAAGCTACAGTTACCGACCAAACAATACATCTGCGGTTATTTATGAATTGTCTTCGTGGCATAAAAGGGGTTTCAATTAATATTTCTGTATACAAATATAGTGTCAGCTGGAGAACACAACAGCAGATAAACACTTGCATGTTTCAATCCATGGTATTGGGTCTATTTCTCCACTGTCTAATATGCATTAGACTGGCTGGGTCTGGACCGCTGGGTGGGGTATTGGTGTATGATAAGGCAGATGTGGTCGGGGTCCTGTGGGATCTTGCATATGTTGTGGAGAAACAGATAATAATAGCCTGGAGAAAAT
The DNA here is from genome assembly GCA_963921405.1 of Cepaea hortensis. NCBI lineage: Eukaryota > Metazoa > Mollusca > Gastropoda > Stylommatophora > Helicidae > Cepaea > Cepaea hortensis. The sequence continues at coordinate 10,579,994 of OY992896.1, forward strand.
AGTGCGGCAGGAAGTGACTCCAAGGGACACATAATCAGACTGTAACGGTTGCCATTAGAATTGGAACTCTTCGCTGGTTGTTGAAGATGAGGACGGAGCATGTATGGAATTTTTCCGAGTGATCTGATGTCGGTTCTAGACTCATCATCAAGTGCCCTGCCAGCTGGCGTAGACGTTCATGGCTCTCCACAGATCTCGGTCTTTTGGTGTTCTGGATCAACTCTGCTGATGATATTCCGCCATGCCACCTTCTCAATCCACCCAACATAATTTCATTTGGTCTGCCTCTGCCTATCTTCCCCTCGATTTTTCCAGTTGTGACGATATTCTCCAACGCCTCTCTTGACTCAACTCAACGCAAAACGATATATTCCCTTAGCTGAATAAAGCAGTTCAGAAAGCAATGGCAAACTAAAAAAAAATGTTTTGCGTATCCTTTTACAGGACTTAGCTGTCAACAGCAGCATCTTTCAGCTGTCTGTTGATCTCTTGGCAAGATTACGCTCAGTAGTTTGCCATTGCTTTCTGAGCGGCCGGCTCAGTATCCGCAAGTCACGAGCGGGGGTCGAACCACCTCAGTTCTCGCTCCGCTGCGAGACTCTGCGTGATAAACGGGATTACAGAGAGAAAGTGTTGTAACCCCACAGCCAGAGAGACCGGCAATGGCAAACTACTGAACGTAAAACTTGCCCAGAAATTATGAAAAGCTAAAATGCTGGGGTTGACTGCTACGTCCTGTGAAGGACACGCAACTAAATAAGGCATAGGCACCATAAACTATTTATTGCACATTTCTTGACTAGGCAACTTATTTATAATTCATTCTTCATGTGCCATGCTGGTAAGCGTGGGCGGTCATGTTTCGCAATCTCACTCGATTACCAGAGTCCTGGATCAGCTCTCTGTTCTTGTCTCGACCATGCCACGTGGTCAAGCCATCCAGGTATTTACTTCTCTGCCTTCCCCTTGTTCTCTTCCCCTCGATCTTGCCAGTTGTCACCAAGTTCTCCAATTTATTTCTTCTCATAACGCGACCAGACAATTTTGACTACGTCTAATTTCTCTAATCAATTTTTCATTTGTTTCTTGTAGGACTTGGTCATTGGTTTTTCTGTCTGTCCAGGGTATCATCTATAATATACTCTCTTATTTCTACATATCTCTTTTGTCTTCTGTGAGTGTCAATCAGTACTTATAATTTAGATCTCAAGATATATTTATGTACTTACCCCCGGGCATGTAGTAGTCCTTGCAGCCACATCTTTCAATGACGTATTTCACAAAGCAGTCAGTTTGACAAGTCGGTAGGCCATAGTTGTAGGTTCGGTTGGACACGTACTGTAGAATGCCAGGCCGACAGCTGTCGTATGGGTAGCCCAGCCGATGCTCCTTGGAAGAACAATTATGACAGCTTTCAGAGTTGATTTTCATTAAACTCGAATAGTCTTTAACAAAGCCGGTCTCTCTGGCTGTGGGGTTACAACACTTTCTCTCTGTAATCCCGTTTATCACGCAGAGTCTCGTAGCGGAGCGAGAGCTGAGGCGGTTCGACCCCCGCTCGTGACTTGCGGATACTGAGCCGGCCGCTCAGAAAGCAATGGCAAACTACTGAGCGTAATCTTGCCAAGAGATCAACATACAGCTGAAAGATGCTGGTGTTGACAGCTAAGTCCTGTAAAGGATATGCTTAAAAAAAAAAAAAAAAAAAAAAAAAAGTCTTTAACAAGAGCAATTATTTTAAACATTGACGCCACGAACAATATGTTACACTATTTATTGCCTGACATATTTCGCTGAATCTCGTCAGGTGCATACTGCAGTGTTATATATTATGTGATATTATTATATTGTCCCGGGTGCTGTGATGTCGGTTCTTGACTCAACTCGACTCAGATCAGCTCAGCTTAACGCAAGTCAACTTAACTCATCTCAACTCAACTCATCTCAACTCAACTCATCTCAACTCAACTCAGCTCAACTAAAATCAGCTCATCACAACTCAACTCAACTCATCTCAACTCAAGTCAACTCAACTCAAGTCAACTAAACTCAATGAGTTGAGTTGAGATAAGATGAGTTGAGTTTTGATGAGCTGAGTTGAGTTGAGATGAGCTGAGTTGTGTTGTGATGAGCTGAGTTGTGATGAGCTGAGTTGTGATGAGCTGAGTTGTGATGAGCTGACTTGAGTTGAGATGAGATGAGTTGTAATGAGCTGAGTTGAGTTGTGATGAGCTGAGTTGTGATGAGCAGAATTGAGTTGAGATGAGATGAGTTGAGTTGTGATGAGCTGAGTTGTGATGAGGTGAGTTGAGATGAGATGAGATGAGTTGTAATGAGCTGAGTTGAGTTGTGATGAGCTGAGTTGTGATGAGCTGAATTGAGTTGAGATGAGATGAGTTGAGTTGTGATGAGCTGAGTTGTGATGAGGTGAGTTGAGATGAGATGAGATGAGATGAGCTGAGTTGAGATTTTGAAGAGAAACAGTGGGAGTGACGAAGAGCTCAAAATGAACCATCCTGATTGTAGCCGATGCCGGAATGGACGCATTGAAAATGTTGATCGCTGAAGGAGAAAGTTGGGAACGAGCGAGCGAACTTTATTTTCAAAGTGTGACAAATTGGGCACACAGGCCCGTCTTACATTCGGCTCGTTTCTTTGAATGGAAGCTGTCTAGAACAGTGGTTCTCAACCTTTTTTGGCCCATTCCCCCCTTCACCATATTTTCAGAACGCCATCCCCCCCCCCCCTTTCCTATCAAAAATTTGGCCCGTTCCCCCCTTCACCGTATTTTCAGAACGTCATTTCCC